>WNNJ02002338.1:0-259038 GCA_012934845.2 Pomphorhynchus laevis
AAGGTCGGTGGTTGGAGAAATGACATTAGAAACGACGGGGTTAGTTTGAGTTGACGTGTTGGATGTTGATATGTGCTTATTGGAAAGGTTGCAGATTAGTTTGTTGGCACAAAAATCACATACGAAGTCTTCTTTAGCCTTATTCTTGTCGCAGGTGATTGTTGTCCAGACGCTGCAGTCGTGTATCGAGCACTGTACTTGCAGTTGTCCATAGTTGGTGTCGGTCTTAGTTGTTTTCTTACGTCCTCCCTTAAACTTGTAATCAATTTTTCAATTTTTCAACCGATGGTTGTAATCGATGGTTGTCGTCGATGGTTGTTGTCGATGGTTGTCGTTGTAAGATGTTTGTAACTTTTCTGACTTGTATCTATGTATTTACTTTAGATTGTATTTACTTTAGATTGTATTTACTTTAGATCTCAACTTTATTTATATCAAACTTTTCTTCGTGCGCTCACATGCGGTGTATATATTTTAGATTGTATATATTATTGATTAATAATATTAATTTTATAGATTTTAATTTTTATAATAATTATAATCTTTTATAAATCATGATCCGGATCATTTTCGATTTGCTTGATTAACAATATTAATTTTATATATTTTAATTTTTTATAATTATTATATTAGGTCTCTTCAAAATCAATTGAAAAATCCTTTCAGATTTTTTCATTGATTGTGAAGAAACCTTTACGAATGTCGTAGCCGAGTCACAAATAGTATCTGGTATAGTAGACCTCTTTTCAACTTGATGCAATTTTTGAATACATATAACACAACCCCGTTTGCATAATCATTATTTGTGATTTTAAATCCTTTATCTCGTTTGTAAACTTATCAGTAATATAGGCAGAACAAAATCGACATATAAACTTCCTCTCAAAATAAATTTTGGAGATTTTTTCGGTACCATTAATTTAGTGCAAATATCACAATCCAATCCATCACAAGCAATTTCATGCTGCGATAATCCAATTCGTCCGCCTAGAAGTTTAATCATTTAAGGCGTTTAGCAGCTTTCCTGCCCATACGAGAATTCTTCATATTGTAACAGCAATGTAAGTATGTTGTAAATAATGGTAACGAAGCAATTAAGATGAGCGTATACAAGAATACAGGCTTATTAAAGTGACCACTTTAGATATGCATCCACATAGATACATAATTTGTTTTTTGTCATATCCTTACACTATAAGCAGTAACTCGATCGTCAATAATCGGTCACATTACATCTTTATCCATTTTATAATTTAAAGTCGATCACGTTACAATTTACAACCATTTCATTTCGTATCTGGTATAGTGGACCTCTTTTCTTTCAACTTTTGATACAATTTTTGAATACATATCATACAACCCCGTTTGCATAATCATTATTTGTGATTTTAAATTATTTATCTCGTTTGTAAACTCATCGCTCATATAGACAGAATAAAATCCACTTATAAACTTCCTCTCAAAATAAATTTTGGAGATTTTTCTCGGTACCATCGATTTAGTGCATATATCACAATCCAATCGGTTAAAAAAATTGCCTTGATTCTTAAATGCTTAAAACTAGTTCAAATTTTCTTGATTATAACTACAAGCAATGACAAAAATTTTAACAGCATAAACACACAAATATATACATATTGACAGTCTCTTCAACGAAAACAAAACAATAATATTCGAGACGAGAACTACTAAACATAAATATCAACAAATTTTTCCTGACAATGTATGCCAAGAAGAAAAATGTATCAAGAGGTAGGCAAGCAAACTCAAGGGATACCGATAACAACGGGAAATTCGAGAGTGTACAAGTGGAATGTTCAACTAGCGGTTGTCAAATTTGGACATCGGTAACACGAATTTGGGATTTGGATAATGATACTGGTGACGGGCCACCGTTCTATTGTGGATTTTGTGCGGCAAGCAATTGGAAAATGCATTGCAGTGTGACGGATTTTCTCAAGTACCAAATAGATCTATCTCGGTAAACGCAGTTTCTACCGTATGCGTATCAACTGAATGCAACCTACACAAACGTGCTACCTTGGATAACAACCCCAAATCACAGTCTGGTAGTAATAAAAACCAGGTGTATAACGAGGAACCGAACGTATCTGCTGTCTGCTCAGAAATGGCTCACAACTCGCAGCAACACCACTCGGATTCGACCTACTCGATGTCAAACACTATTGTTCCACTACAACAACATTCGATAACATCATATCGGACAGCCAACATGCATGAACCTAGCTCTCGGGAACCCTACAAATTAGTCCAGAATGAGGATCGTCCTGCAAAGAATTATTTGGAATCAAGTGATCGATTAATAGATATTACAGAGCAAGAGACAGAGCAGGCTAATCAAACCGATCGTGCTCTGTTACTCAGGGAACTGTTATGCAGAAAGTGAGGACTGATCAGTGTTTGAAATATGTAGACAGGCATAAATGTATTATAATCAGTAATGTCAGGGACTCTTTAGCACCAAATAATCAATGTAAACTTGATGACGACCTGGCGCATGTTATATGGTATGCATGAGCTTTCATGCATACCATATAATATAAAATATAATACATTAAATAATGAAATTTTAAGAATTGCAACAATATGTAATGATATTGACTTTCTTCAAAATCATTTAAATAATTTAATAGATACATATTTTAAACTAGGTTACTATAAAAATAACATCAAGCAGAAAATAGTAAAATATATAAATCAACACAATAATATAAAGAATAAATTTAAACTCTTAAGTGGCAAATTTTTATGGATGGATAATAAATAATATACTTTGCATTAGAATAAGATACTAGATAGTTATTTCAGAGGAAATACATCATTAGCATGTATTTGGCCCCGCTGCTATGTTGGGTAGAGGAGTTAGGGGCCGAAACCTGATAGCATAGCAGTTCCTCCTGATGACCTCTAATTCTTATTCTGATACAACGTCTGTTATTTATTAGTCAATTCATAAAAATGACGTTTATTTTAATTTATTTATTTTTTTTAACTTGATTTAAATTATAGAAAATCTAAAAACAATTATTAATTTAAAATTAAAATTAAAATTAAACATCGTTTTGATTTGAAAAATAAAATAAAAAAATACAATTGTTAATACAATTATTAATTTTATTATTTAATTATTAAATTTTGATTTAGCATTATTATGTTTTGTTTATTTTATAATTATATTAAATACGCAGACTCAGTTAGCTGATTTAATTCGTTCAATTCTATCTGTTGTTCTCCGCGATTGTCAACATACATGTCTGAATGATTTACGAATTCGCGTGGCATTCATATTAGGCCGATTACTTAAGGATAATGATTCTCTTAGGTTGATTAAGGTCGTTCTGAATTCGACTGATACTGTCGACATTATTTTTCGCCATTCTTTCCATTGAAAAGGTTGTGGTATTCGAATTTTGAAAGATTTGAACCGGGATGATCGTATTCGTTTATCTGCTGCTAAAATAAAGTTATCAAAAAGATTGTCTGCAGGTGAACACGGTTTAATTATCAAAAATTTTCAAGTTGTGCTGAGGCGTCTGCGCATTCGTTGGCTAGGACTACATACCTCCCTCTAACAGGATGTTCTCCGCGATGTAGTGCCGGTATGATTAATGCATCCGTGTTCTTCCAGTCAGCTACTAATGGTTCTTTCACATACGCTAATAATGTAATAACGGACAGCGTTTCAATCATTTAACGCGATGTAGTAGTGTTAATGTATTCTAATATACGTAGTATAATAAATAAGATCGATGACATTTGTCATTTGCTTCAACAAAAACATCCCCTTATAATGGTATTCACTGAATCTTGGCTAAAACCTCAAATATCTTCCAATGAAATTGCGATAGACAGTTATGTCTTATTTAAAAGTGATATAACTACTCGCTTAGGTGGGAGTGTTTTACTATGTTTACGAGATGATCTACACTCTCGGCTAATAATAATTCAATTCGACGAATTGAATTATTATACATTCAACAACATACGAGAATTAGCTCAAATAGCTGGCTCACAATAAGTTCGTAAATAAGTTAAATAGTTATTTAAATAAGGAAATGCAACATGACACATTGCCTGATCCATTCGTAGTCTTCTTTTAAAAGTACTAAGTGAACTGCATCCAACGGTGTCTGCCTCAAGGGTGTTACAAAGCTCAACAATTCTTCTATCAAATTGCATCGCGCTCAATTTCTGTACCCTGCTTTTTTGAATAGTCAATAAATAACATTGAAGAACACTTGAACCACGTAATTGAACCCTACTCAAAGAGGGTGATGGGTACGTTGGAATAAATGTCGAACCAGGCGCATATCCAAGTACCAACGGATCCATGTGACAGTTTCAAGTCCTATTGATCTCAGTCTGTCTTCATAAGGCAGCGACGCCAACGTTGGTGCTAGTTTTATTGCCATGCCAAGTACCCTCTCTGATTTCTTATGTTCATGCACAGTACGTGGGTATACAACCGGAGCTGCATATAAAAGTCTACTCAATACATGTGCAAAAATCAGAGGCCGCAGAGCAATCGAATCAACGTGAACAAACGCAAGTCGAATCATACCAATCATTTTATTGGAGTTGGCACAAGCTTGCTCAGTGTGCTTTTTGGTTGCTAAATTAGAGGCAACCCATACCTAAATCTGTAACTATCGACACTTTCAACATGACAAATCTTATATTTGTAACAAACAGGTGTTTGTTGCTTGCGAGCATTACCAATAATACGCATGTGTTTGCATTTCGAAACATTTATCACAAGCTTGTTAGACGCCGCCCACAACTCCACATTATCTATGTCAGTTTGCAAATTATCAGCATACTCACATGAATGAATGGGCCCCCATATTTTTAAATCATCTGCATACAAACATGATCGAGAGCGAATGCACCCTGGCAAATCGTTAACATAAATGCTGAATAAAAGCGGACCCAAAACTGAACCTTGAGTTACTCCAAGATGACATTATCTATACACAGACAATGACCAATCGACAAGTACTCGAAAGCAACGATCACAAAAAATTCTCAAATTCAATCAACCAGTATGTTAATGCCAACAGTAAATGCCATCCCAAGTTCTAAACCAAATACTGATAACTTAGAAAGTGAGGAATCTATTTCTCTAGTTCAAAAGATAAGCAAGAAAAAATGCTACTTTTGTGGTGGATCTATGCATACCCGCAATCGTTGTCCTGCCCGGGATGCTGAATGTTAATTTTGCTCAAAACGTGGGCACTACGAGAAAGTTTGTCGAGCTAAGATGTTTCGATCGCGGCAAAAATATAATCGTAGTACTCGACTATATATGTCCGACGGTGAACCACTTAATATCATATTTTGTCAAAATGCGAATAGTGATGTTTCAAAGCTAGACGACATGACGCTACAAGTTCGTGTTGGGACTCAAAAGCTAGATGCGCTTATCGACACTGGAATCTCTTCCAATTTCGTCGATTCTTCAGTAATTCGCAAATTAGGTGTTCCTACAGAATCTTGTTGTGTTAGGATTTCCATGGCTGATTCATCGTTTACCTCTGTATGCGATGAACGATGTGTGATATCGATATCTTACTGTAATCGCAACTATTCTGACGTTCAATGTTTCGTCATGCCTCACCTATGCCGTGATTACATTCAAGTATTTCTATTCGACTTCGAGGAAATAATAAGCAAGAGACATTGACAATTGGACAATTATCTAGCATGGAAATCAATTTACCGTCGTCATTTTCAGACAATTTCAAAGACTGGAAACCTGTAGCAATTCCGTCTCGACGACGTAATATCGAAGATCATTGCTTCATTGCTTTGGAACTAAAAGGAATGTTGGCCGAGGGAATCATCGAGCACAGTCGATCACCATGGGGCGCAAGTTCTTATTGCAAACAAGGAAGGACGTCGTCGTCTTGTAGATTATTCACAGACAGCAAATAGATTCACTGTACTTGACGCTTACCCCATGCCCCGAATAGACGACTTGATTGATACCATATCGTGCAATAACGTGTTTAGCACTCTAGATCTCAAAAGTGCTTATCATCAAGTTCCCTTATGAGCAAACAAAAATTTTTAACGGCATTCGAGGCTGATGGTAAACTCTATCAATTTCAGCGAATGTCATTCGAACTCACGAATGATGTGGCCGCCTTCCAACGAATAATCAACGAGATCATGGAGAAAGAAAACTTAACCGGAAGATACTCATATCTCGAAGACATTATTGTGTGCGGCAAAACCCAGCAAGAACATGATACAAATATGGCAAACTTTCGTGAAGTTGCTTCCAAGTGCCGAATAACACTAAATGAATCAAAGTGTATTTTTAATAAGACGATGATCAATATTCTGGGATATCAAGTTGGTAATGGTATTAAATAGACTGATCCTAATCGTGTCTCATCTTTGCGAGAACTGCAAGTACCACAAAATAAACGTCAACTGCGAAGAATTGTTGGCCTCTTCTCTCATTATTCCGAATAGCTTCAAAATTTTTCGTCGTAGATTCGTCCGTTAGCTGAAACTACGAATTTTCATATTACACCGGTAGCAAGGCGCTATTTTGAGCTAATTTGTGATCTCATTATTTCAGCTACACTAACACCCATCGATTTCAATAAGACATTTACAGTTGAGACTGACGCCTCTCTCCATGCCATCGGTGCCGTATTAATACAGGGTAAAAAAACCGTTGCCGTTTATTCATATACTCTTAGCAAATCAAATCAGCTAACTGAGTCTACGTATATAATATAATTATATAATAAACAAAACATAATAATGCTAAATTAATGATTCTTGTAAATTGGAAAATGTCATCTTTACGATATAAATTAAAAGTAGTTTTTATTGATCTTAATTTAATGCTCATATCAAGATAAATAATTTCATTATCATTAATATCGGTTTAATTAAACATTAGGCTACCTGGATAAATGTGTTCGCTTATTGAATAAAAATTGCTAGAATTAAATACACATATATCATCTATGTATCAAAACGTATATTTCATATATTTGTATAATTTAGATTTATTTTTTAACAGTCATGAACAAATTCATATTACATAAAGCTTAAAAATAAGTCAGCTATAATTGGGCTACTATTACCTCCCATTGAAACACTTTTTATTTGTCTAAATATAGATGTCCCTACCTTTAAATAATTTTGATTTATTAAAATATTTAAGGATTCTATTTATTCAATTTTATCCATATATTTATATTTACTCGATGGTTTAATTTTTGTTAGATATGCGTTATAGTTATTATAACATATATATATGTATATCTTTTTCCGAATATAAGATTAATTAATTTTACTAACGCTTCTTTGATATCTACTAAATCTAGATTTGTATAAAGCGTACTAAAATCGTATGTATTTATATTTTGAAAAATTTATTCCTTTTGTCTGTTCTAAAAATTCTGTTGTAGAATTAATACTGAAATAGTGTTTTATACCAGTATTAATTTCGATTACCTTGCAATATTTTTTAAAGTGTGCTTTAATTACTTTAAGTATTTGATTCATAGAGACAGAAAGTGATTTTAATGTACATTTAAACGCACTACATATGAATTAAATCAGCTAACTGAGTCTACGTATTGTTATATAATTATAAAATAAACAAAACATAATAATGCTAAATCAAAATTTAATAATTAAATAATAAAATTAATAATTGTTTTTAGATTTTCTATAATTTAAATCAAGTTAAAAAATAAAAATAAAAAATAAAAAATAAAATTTAAAATAAACATCATTTTTATGAATTGACTAATGAATAACAGACGTTGTATCAGAATAAGAATTAGAGGTCATCAGGAGGAACTGCTATGCTATCAGGTTTCGGCCCCTAACTCTTCTACCCAACATAGCAGCGGGGCCAAATACATGCTAATGATGTATTTCCTCTGAAATAACTATCTAGTATCTTATTCTAATGCAAAGTATATTATTTATTATTCATCCATAAAAATTTGCCACTTAAGAGTTTAAATTTATTCTTTATATTATTGTGTTGATTTATATATTTTACTATTTTATGCTTGATGTTATTTTTATAGTAACCTAGTTTAAAATATGTATCTATTAAATTATTTAAATGATTTTGAAGAAAGCCAATATCATTACATATTGTTGCAATTCTTAAAATTTCATTATTTAATGTATTATATTTTATATTATATGGTATGCATGAATGCTCATGCAAAAATATGTTTCTTGTAAATTTAAATATGTCATCTTTACGATATAAATTAATAGTAGTTTTAGTTAATGTTAATTTAATGTTCATATCTAGATATACATCTTCTTTATCATTAATATTGGTTTTGTTAAGAATAAGGCTTTCTGGATAAATGTGCTCACTAATTGAATAAAAATTATTAGAATTAAATACACATATATCATCAATGTATCGAATCATATATTTCATATATTTATATTGTTTAGATTTAGTTTTTACACAGTTATGAACAAATTCATACTCTATAAAGCTTAAAAACAAGTCAGCTATAATTGGGCTACTATTACCACCCATTGGAACACCTTTTACTTGTCTAAATATAGATGTCCCTACTTTTAAATAATTTTGATTTATCAAAATATTTAAGGATTCTATTAATTCAATTTTATCCATATATTTATATTTATTTGATGGTTTAATTTTTGTTAGATAGGCGTTATAATTATTATAACATATATATGTATATCTTTTTCCGAATATAAGGTTAATTAATTTTACTAACGCTTCTTTAATATCTACTAAATCTAGATGTGTATAAAGCGTACTAAAATCGGATGTATTTATATTTTGAAAATTTTTTTCCTTTTGTCTGTTCTAAAAATTCTTCTGTAGAATTAATACTGAAATAGTGTTTTATACCAGTATTAATTTCGATTACCTTGCAATATTTTTTAAAATGTGCTTTAATTACTTTAAGTATTTTATTCATATAGACAGAAAGTGGTTTTAATGTACATTTAAACGCACTACATATGAACCTAGACTTTATTGGATTT
Source organism: Pomphorhynchus laevis (assembly GCA_012934845.2). NCBI lineage: Eukaryota > Metazoa > Acanthocephala > Palaeacanthocephala > Echinorhynchida > Pomphorhynchidae > Pomphorhynchus > Pomphorhynchus laevis. The sequence goes on from WNNJ02002338.1 coordinate 9,046, forward strand.
TTATGTAATTTTGGATTCCAATATAATATAGGTATAGTTTTATTATCTAATTCAACCTTTATACCCTTTTTATCCATTATAGAACAGTGACTTGTAATAATTGTTTCTAAACTCAACTCACTACGTTCATATGTTGGATTTACATTTAAATCATCAGAATTAACCTCTTTCATTAGTATATCATAATAAAGCTTTTTGCATATGAAGACAAAGTTATTACTAGCTTTATCAATAGTTGTTATTATATAATTATCCTTTAATTTAGTAAGTTCTTTATACATATCTTTATTAATTTTATCTTTCCTTTTATAATTGTTTGTTATTTTCATTTTATTTTTAATTTTATCAAATATATAATCTTTCCAAATTTTTATCTTAGATATATTCGAGCTTTCACTATTAATCAGCTTACTAAAGTAATCATTTAAGTTATATAACGAATTGTAAATTTTATTTTTGTCGTTGTTGTTATTTAATCTATATTTATACCCTTTTGATAGCAGCTTTCTTAATTCACAATTTTCAATTAATTCTAGATTATGCGTACATATATGTTCATTTATTTTATCAAAACTAAGACTTTTACAATTGCATTCTGTTTCCATTATGTTTCTAATATTATCGTTACATATTGATTTTAATTCTTTATTATAATTACAAATTTTTCGTCCTAATGGTGGTAGGAGTTTATACCTTATTTTGGGAATATATTTACTTAAATATGACACTATTATTTCTTTACTTTTAGAATTATTTAAAAGTCCGGCTATATTTATGTTATTTATACATTTATTAATGAAGTTTATGGTTAATGTATATTTTCTATTGTTATTATTTACATTTATTGTATGATTATAGTATTTTGTATTACAATAACTGTCTATTATACAACTTAGCCTATCATAGTCGTTAATTAATTTTTGATTTATTGAACATATGATATCTTTAGAAAAATTTCTTATATTTACATAAAGATCTTTTAGCTTATTATCACTTAAAAGTTGTTTTAACATTTCTAATTGTTCATTTATATACATATCTTTTTTAATATTTTTAACTCTATTTTTCCTATTCCTTTTATCACCATGACTTCTTGGTTTGCGTTTAACCGGATTATTATAATATAGTTGTTTATTATGTATTATACTACTTCTGCCAATTCCTTGTACCACGTCATTCAATCCTAATGGGTACATGGAATTAAGCGTTTTAATCCAAAAATCTTCTTTTTCTAATAGTTTTTGATTTAATATTGAAATGTTTTCTTAGATAATATGTTCTAAAATAAATAATTTACAGTTTTTAATATCATGTCTTATTAATCTCATATGTTTATGAAATATAGTTTGACTATTATGCTGTATATTATATATGTGTTGCCTAAACCTAGTTTTTAACATTTGATATGTTTTTCCTATATATTGCAATCCACATGTGCATTGTATTAGATACACTACACCTGCGGTATTGCAGTTACAATTATTATTAATATTTAATGAAAAACATTTGTTTGTCGTATTACTTACGATACAATTATTATTTATAACATCACAAACTATACAATTTTTTCTGTTACATTTAAAAGATCTAAAATTGAAATCATTAGTACTTACGTATTTTTCCAATATTGTTGAATACATGTAACTTTTAAGTCATGATTTTTAACGTTGCTTTTTCGGTGTCGCCACCTAGTTTAGTTGACTCAGACTAAACTTACAACGGGCCATCCAGCAGCATCTGACAGGGGGCTGCTCTGCTTAAGGCAGTTGCAGGCTGGAACAAGATCTATAAAGATCTACCACCTTCACTTCACGCTCTACGCGGCCTAGCTATTGGCCATTACCTGGTCTCTTAAACGTAATCACGTTAAGCAGTTTACATTTTAAAGTGTAAACACCTTGGGATGCAAACTTCTCCCTTTTTTAAGAATTAATAATTCCTAGGTTTTATTGAATTTATAATAATAATTCCTAGGTTTTATTAACCTAGGTTTTATTGAATTTTTATGTAACTTTGGATTCCAATATAATATATATAGTTTTAACCTTTTTATCTATTATATACCCTTTTTATCTATTATAGAACAGTGAATTGTAATAATTGTTTCAAAACTCAACTCACGACGTTCATATGTTGTATTCACATTTAAATCATTAGAATTAACCTCTTTCATAAGTATGTCATAATAAAGCTTTTTGCATATGAAGACAAAGTTATTACTAGCTTTATCAATTGTTGTTATTATATAGTTATCCTTTAATTTAGTAAGTTCTTTATACATATCTTTATTAATTTTATCTTTCCTTTTATAATTGTTTGTTATTTTCATTTTATTTTTAATTTTATCAAATATATAATCGTTCCAAATGTTAATCTTAGATATATTCGAGCTTTCACTATTAATCAGCTTACTAAAGTAATCATTCAAGTTATTATATAACGAATTGTAAATTTTATTTTTGTCGTTGTTATTATTAAATCTATATTTATACCCTTTTGATAGCAGCTTTCTTAATTCACAATTTTCAATTAATTCTAGATTATGGGTACATATATGTTCATTTATTTTATCAAAACTAAGACTTTTACAATTGCATTCTGTTTCCATTATGTTTCTAATATTATCGTTACATATTGATTTTAATTCTTTATTATAATTACAAATTTTTCGTCCTAATGGTGGTAGGAGTTTGTACCTTATTTTAGGAATATATTTACTTAAATCTGATCCTATTCTTTCTTCACTTTTAGAATTATTTAAAAGTCCACCTATATTTATGTTATCTATACATTTATTAATGAATTTTATGGTCAGTGTATATATTTTTTAAAAAATTTATCGTCCGAATTTAGCATTTTGTATTACAATAACTGTCTATTATATAACTTAGCCTATCATAGTCGTTAATTAATTTTTAATTTATTGAACATATGATATCTTTAGAATAACTTCTTATATTTACATAAAGATCTTTCAGCTTATTATCTCTTAAAAGTTGTTTTAATATTTCTAATTGTTCATTTATATGCATATCTTTTTTCATATTTTTAAGTTTATTTTTTTATTCCTTTTATCGCCATGACTTCTTGGCTTGCGTTTAACCGGATTATTATAATATAGTTGTTTATTATGTATTATACTACTTCTGCCAATTCCTTGTACCACGTCATTCAATCCTAACGGGTACATGAAATTAAGCGTTTTAATCCAAAAATCTTCTCTTGATTGCCGTTGGACATTCGACTATTCACTATTCTGGAACTGGAGCTAAACTTTTGGATCAAGGTTGCACCTTGAACTATTCAGGAGTTACCGACGGAAATCGACGGCAGGCCTGTGTAGGGATACTTACAAGTACCCGACTGTCGTTCGTGGTAGATAGGTTTATCCCTGTGAACGAAAGGTTGGCGTCTTTGAGACTTATAGTTAAAGAGTAAAAGGGATAACTGTTATGTGTGCGTATGCTCCCAACATTATCTCGGAATACGCAGCCTTCGTTAAAGATCTTCAGGCTCTGCTTTATAGTACTCTTGTTGGAGATTCCCTCCTTCGATTAGGTGACTTTAATGGTAATGTTGGTATCGGCAGTAGTACTTGGAAGGGAGTGCTTGGGAGGAACGGACTCTCTGATTCGAATGCGACTGGTGTTGAATCGCACTGTTGTTCTCGTAACAATTTGTGCACAACAAACACCATGTTTGAACATAAGAAGATCCATAGATGCACTTGGCATCATGTTTATCTCATTCAAAGATCAATGATCGATTTTGTAATAGTTTCATCTGATCTGCGACGTTATGTTTTTGACAATCGTGTGAAGAGAGAGGCTGATATGTCAACCAATCAAACCTTGTAATTAGTAAACTTCGATGTCAGGATCGGATGCTAGACAAGCCTGGTAAACAAAACTTCGTGTGAGGGCTTTCTGGGATGGTCTAGACGATGTTTCTGTCTTTGATCTTTTTTCTGGCTACATTCGTGATGACTTCTCTCGGTTGCCGGAAGAGGTGAAGAGCATTTATCAGGATTGAGAGATGTTCAGGTCCTCGCTTGCCAAAGCAACTGTGAAAAGTTGTGGCTCGAAGGCATTAGGTACTTGTGGTGAAGGAAATACTCGAAATGATTGGTGTACACCAAAAGTTAGAGATTTTGCCCAACAGAAGAAGCTGGCTTATAAAGCAACTTTGTCAGATAAATCAGTGGAAGCTGTAGACAAGTACTGAAGGGCACGAGAGCTTCAGCTCGAGCAGTTACCGAATCGAAGAAGGCGGCTTGGGAGAAGTTTGGATAGCACTTAACGCTTGATTATATGTCAGCTTCGAAGGAACCTTCGTGTTGGAAAGCAGAAAACTCCTCAAACTGTCTATGACAGGAGAGGATCTCCTGTCATAGAAGAAATTCTTGGTTGTGGGAAAGATCATTTTAGAAGTCTCCTTAATCCGATGGATATGCCTTCTCTTGTAGAAGTAGAGCATTTAGAACTAATGGAAGAGCTCATCTCATTTGAAGAGGTCATTGCTGTTAAAAAAACTTCGTAATGACAAGTCTTCTGGAGTAGACGAGATTCGATCTGACGCTTTAAAGGCTCTCGACGCTGTTGGCATAAAGTGACTAACACGAATCTCGTGTTAGTCGGGGCAAGGTTCCTAGTGAATGGCGAACTGGGAAGGTGGTATCGATCTTTAAAAAGTTGACCAAAGAGTGTGTTTCAATTATTTGGGCATTGTGGGAGGTATTAAGGGAGTTTGAAGTACCACACTATCTTCGGGTAGCTGTGGCTTCTCTGTATGAACAGAGTATGAGTTGAGTTTGTTTTCTAGGTAGGAAGTCTGAATCATTTCTATTGGGCGTTGGACTTCGTCAGGGTTGTCCTTTGTCTACACTTTTGTTCCGTGTTTACATGGACAAAATTACGAAACGGGCTGCTCTGACGAATGTCAGTCTTTAGTTGGCTTCTTGTCCTGAGGACTTACAATGCCTACTAGATCGATTTACGATGGAATGCTAAGCGGCAGAGATGTTGGTTAGTACCTCCAAAATTGTCTATAGGTGTTCGTCTCGGATTCAGATGTCAATGTCAATCCAGATTGAGGAAAAGATTCTTCCTGATGGGTAGGATGTCTTGGGGTATTGACAAGACAATCCAGATTGTCTTGAGAAATATCTTGGGGTATTAGTCAATTCATAAAAATGACGTTTATTTTAAATTTCATTTTTTTTAACTTGATTTAAATTATAGAAAATCTAAAAACAATTATTAATTTTATTATTTAATTATTACAATTTTGATTTAGCATTATTATGTTTTGTTTATTTTATAATTATATTAAATACGTAGACTCAGTTAGCTGATTTAATTGTTCTCGTGGTGCGACAGAAACAACAAGGAGATTGAAAAGCGGATTTGTGTAGCTAACGCAGCAATGCTTTCTTTGTCGTGGTGAAGCGGTTGTTGAGTCTACGGGCAAAGTTTTCGGTTTACCACGCAATCTTCGTTCCTATCTTAACCTATGATCATGAACTTTGGTTTTGACCGAAAGGATAATATCTCGTATACAGATGATTGAAATGAGGTTCCTTCGCAGTGTGGCCGTTCTTAACTTTAGAGATAAGGTTAGGAATTTGGTCATCATGGATTGACTCGGAGTAAAGTCGCTGCTTCTCCACATCGAAGAAAGTCAGCTGAGGTGGCAAGGACACGTTCTGAGGATGTCTAGGGATCGCCTTCCTCGAAGGGTTTTCCAGTCCGGCTCTCTGGAAAGAGACTTCTAGGTATACCTCGATACCGGTGGAAAGATAAAATCTCGAAACTGGCCGAAGACCGCCTTGGGCTATCTGAAAGCGAACTCTGGTATGTCGCTCATGATCGCGATGTCTGGAGTAGTTTGGTTCGTGCACATCCTCCACGACCCGACATGCGGACCTGTAGTTGACAAGAAAAACCTCATATTATTTTTTTCTTGTCAAGAAATTGTTGTTGATATGTGAAGATATGCATATCTTTCCCGAGATACATAGCCACTGGCCTTGCATTTTATTTTACCGCTAGCATAACAAATTATTTAATGTAAATTATTTTGTTATAAAACATGATTAATCATTATAGCTTTTCTAGATGGCTACACAAACTTCCAGCGACGTCGAAAATTTGCCGGTAGACTTACGAGATCACAAACTTCATCGTGGCTGGTCATTTTGGATGAAAGATCCCAACATAAATAGTAGCAAATGGGACGATAGCTTAATCAATATCTGCACAGTGGGTAGCGTCGTAGAGTTTTGGCAGGCATTGAATTATCTACAACTTCCATATAAATTAGACAGGAATGCAGATTACTATTTTTTCCAGAAAGATGTGCGACCTGTTTGGGAAGACAGTGCCCACAATAATGGTGGCTTTTGGGCACTAACAATAAGAACAGAAGACAATTTAAATCAGTATTGGATAAATACTCTTCTGGCGATGGTTGGCGAACAATTTTACGATGATAACGAAGGCGACCTTAATGATACAATAACTGGCTGCAGGATACAAATTCGAAGCGCTTATATTTCGAAATCAGAGCGTAGGGATAAAATGACATTATGGACCAGAAACACTTATAACGAATCAAGAAAAAACGCAATTGGAGATACTTGGAAAAGGGTTCTTGATTGTCAAAATGAGAAAATAAATTATCACCGAAATGACGAGAAAAGTCATAATTAATTATTACCGACTACAATGAGTCTTTTAAAAACGATGAGATTTGCGAATTTTACATCATGAAAAACGCTTTAATTTTGAATTGTGTCATTAATTATATCATATAAATTTGTTCTTTATACTTTCGTTCAGCTCATTTCTTTGATCACTATAAATGATCAATCACAATTATTGAGCACATCTATAACATATTATATATACGAAAGTTCCAACGTAAAGTGCCCGAAATTTTGCATAGGTGGTATGCAGATTATAGGGTATGTGTGAAAAATTTCAGTGAGATTCGTCCTTTATGGAACGAAATCGTATATATCGAACCCGGGTATGGATTCAATATTAATAAAATCATCTAATTGAGTCTACATATTTAATATAATTATAAAATTAAAAAAAAACAATAAAAATATTAATGCATAGATTTATTAAGACCACTTTGTCTTTCGGGTTGGGTCAAACAAACAAGGAAAAACAGATTTGAAAATAAATAAATTTAAAATTTTTAAAGTATTAGAGTTTAAACTATCTTGTTATCTCTCCATATGGGATATAATATACATACAAATTATATAGACAACGAATATCTAAAGCGAATATCTAAGCTATCATCTAATATCATCTGTAACTAAAGACTTCGCGTGTTTCATAAAATCTACAACACATTGCCGTCGGAAACTCCTTGGAGAATGGAAGGGGCAAAGCTTGGTATTTGCCCGCATTGTAACAGGCCAATCGCACTTGCAAAATTCGGAAATGTACGTTTTCACAAGAGTTTTGGGGTTCGGTGCCCATGCACAAGCTGCGCTTCGATTGTTGATTACACACCCAATATTTCCTCTCTTGTCAAACTTACAGCCGAACGTCAAACCTACAAATGATCTGAAATGGCTTCAATCGACGACGTTTCCCACAATTTGAACGCATATGGAATGCTTCACCGTATTTGGGCATCACCTACGCTGACAGTAAGACGAATACCTTGGAGTTTACGAAATAAAGCAGCTCGCATTTTTACTAATCTTATTGAGGAGGCACTAGAACATAAATCGCCATATAGCTGGACTAGTCTTTTGGAGTTCGCAAAAGTGTGCCTATCAGCTCATTCAGTGATCACCGAAAGGTACGAAAACATATAGAAAATGGACTAAAGTCAGCCGAAAACAGGCAGTTTGACACTTCCTTTCTCACGCATGTTTGTGCTCAGCAAACGACCCAACATAAACACGACAAATCAACGACAATGACAATCGAACTTGTGCGACAGGGAAACTACGGCAAAGCAATGAAACGAATATCTTCGTCACGGCTGGCGCCGTTCACAGAACAGACACACCGTAAGCTCACAGATTTGCACCCACCCGGTAAAGGTATTATAACCTCAATCCCAACGGCAGAACACGGTATTGTCATCGATTCGGATACCGTTCGTGATTCAATTTTCTCATTCCCCTCTGCATCGTCACCAGGTTGTCTGGGTTTAAGAGCCGAACACCTACAATACATGATCACAGCGGATCAGTCTGGAAAGCTTCTAAGCCGCCTGACACATCTGATTAATTATATGCTAGCCGGTGACCTTCCTGTAGATATATCTCGATATTTTGCGGGTGCAGATCTTTTCGCTCTAGAAAAACCAAATGGAGGTATACGCCCAATAACGGCAGGAGAATTGTTACGGAGGGTGTGTGCAAAGTGTATTTGCTCGAAGATGCGCGATAAGTTCACTCAAATATTTCAACCACAACAGGTCGGTGTTGCAGTGGCAAATGGCGCAGATTTAATAATTCACCAGGTTCGACGATCGCACGAACAGATGCACACCTCGGAAAATTGGGTCTGGGCAAAAGTAGATGTTTCGAACACATTTAATACAGTTGACAGACAATGCTTTATTAACGCAGTCGACATTGAAGCACCTTCTATCGGACCGTGGATCAAATGGTGCTACTGGCAACCATCAAAATTTCGATTTGGAGCAGCAAAAAAATCTTACTTAAAAGCCTTACTCGAAACGGAAAATGTCAGAAAGGTGTGTGTGAAGGCGCAATCTGATGTTCACGATTGTGAAATGTCACAAAAACATGCATCTGACAGTGAATCAATTATTAACAAATGTGCGGAATCGGCGAGAGAGGAAATTTATCTGTATAAGTCCGATGCAGAAAAAAACTTATTCGAACAATACGACTTTCGTGATAACTCTAGAACGGACATGCGGAAGCTGCGCTGCGCAGCGGCTGACGGGATTTCTGCTGCATTTCATAACCAGCTCAATGATTGTGGGATTGTGATCCGCGAGATCCCCAGCGATGGTAAATGCCTATTTCACGCCCTCTCTGACCAGATGACGGGTAATTTCGATAGTCACTCAGAGTATCGTGCGAATGTTTGCGACTACCTGGAGGCGAACAAGACGGAGTTTGAGCATTTCTTCGAAAACTTTGACAAATCGATCGCGCAGCTTCGCAAACCGCGTGTGTTTGCCGGAAATGAGGCACTGGTGGCTTTGGCTCGCCTCAAACGCGTTTCCATTGTCATTCACCAGGAAGGAATTATGCCGTGGATTATTAACAGCAGCTCGATAAGCGAAGATTGCAGCCAAGATCCTTTACATGCCATTCATATAACAGAGTGCCTAGCTCCTTTGTTAGACGACAAGAGCGCTAGCGAAAACAGCATTGAAGAGAATCGGCAAATCGAAGTTGAGGCGACGGAGCTTCACAATTCATATCACCGCAACGAGCACTACAATAGCCTGCGAAGGATGGATAGCGACTGCGACGCACCAGTTTCAGTCAACCTTCGCGAATTCGGCCGCCGAGGGACACGACGCTGCCCACAATAGGAGGAAATACATTGAGTGAATTTATTTGGTGACGTTTATTTCTTTTTAGAATTTAAAAATTGAAAAAATGCAGGATTAAACAAATTTGATAATAAATACTCAAAAATGATAATAAATACAAAAATGCAGGAATTAACATTTAAGTCATCAGTATACAACATTGAAGCTGTATCGCCGTTAATTTTGCTTAGCTTAGTGTGGAGATCCATTAGAAATAATAAAGAGAAGAGGACTTAAATAGTCGTCTTGTAACACATATCGATCTGCGATAATCGGTAGCGAATAGTTAAGGCAGTCATACACTCTCGATATATTTCCCTGTAGAATATTGTGCAATAGCGAAAGCAACCTACCATGAATACCAAACCTTACAAGTTTACTCAAATAACATTAGTGAGCTATTTTTAGAGTCAAATGCTTTGACAAAATCTACAAAATGGCATTAAATTACCTACCAAATTTAAACGACGAAACTACGCAATTTCGAATAATATTAAAAGCGTCTGTAGTAGATAGTCATCTCCGAAAACTAAATTGTTATGAAGTGAGACAAACCGAACAAAATCACTGAATATACTTCGCAATTACACATCTTAAAAGTTTATATGAATGATTCAGTAAGCAATCCCCCTGTACGAATCTGGAGAATTCATGTTACCCTTTCCTTTATATAGAATCTTCGGCACTGTCTCGCCATGATGACGGTGTAGGCGTTTCAAAAAGGTTACCATTAAATAACTGATACCAATATCGAGACAGGATAAAACATGTTGACTTTAAGTGCTCTACACAATTTTCATCATGTCCGCTGCTTTATTATTAACCATGGTATCAAGAGCCTATATAATCTCTTCAACTGTGAACAGATCATAAATAGTATATGAGTCAAGCTCAGCTAACCTTATAATCGAATATGACTGGTAAAAAATTAATGATTTTTACGATAGCAAATTGAATTTATATGATTTGACCGGCTTTTAGTGAAATGTGATTACTTATTTGGGAGCTACGTGGTTTTAACCTCCAAGTTTGCCTCTCAGATATAGCAATGGTTTGATTATCATCATATTGTAGCTGCTGGTAACGCCATTCTGACACAAGTTTGCAGTATTCCCGACAAAGATATCTGTATTTATTCAAAGTCAATACGCTAAAGCGATCCTTCTTTCCTAAATCTATTAGAGTTGTTTTGAAGTTTAAAAATGTGAGTTTACTTATGATTGGCAAGTAGCGATGATTTAATAGAACTTATTAAGCTCTGTATCAAGTGTCTAATCTTGGGAAATCTGAATATTCCCTTAAAAGATTGGGACTGTTTTTCGTCTCCTAGTCGCATTGCATCGGACTCGGTTTTATTAAGTGTTCTACACAACTGTGATCTGCATCAGCATGCGAGTAATGCAACATGATTCGCTAGCCAGTCGTCGGCCCAGCTAGACGTGTTATTTTCTTCGTTTAAGTCCGATATTACTCACATATATTATCTTTCAGGACAGAGAATAAGCAATCAATGCGTACTGTACTTTTAATAGAACTTATATTCATATTGTATTTTTGATAGCATCTATGTACATTATCTCCATTGTCTTATTTGTTCTTAAAATTTAATTAAAAAAGGAAGAAGTTTGCATCCCAAGGTGATTACACTTTAAAATGTAAACTGTTTCACGTGATCACGTTTAAGAAACCAGGTAATTTCCAATAGCCAGGTCGCGTAGCGCGTGGAGTGAAGATGGTTGATCTTTATAGATCTTGTTCCAGCCTGCAACCGCCTTAAGCAGGGCAGCCCCCTGTTTAGATGCTTATGGATGGCCCGTTGTAAGTTTAGTCTGAGTCAACTAAACAAGGTGAAGACACTGAAAAACCAATGTTAAAAATTACGACTTAACAAAAGTTACATGTACTCACAAACATTGGAAGTATACGTAAATACTAAAGATTCTAATTTTATGTCTTTTAAATGTAATAGAAAAGATTGTAAAGCTTGCGATGTTATAAATAATAATTGCTTTGTAAGTAATACGACAAACAAATGTTTTTCGTTCAATATTAATAATAATTGCACTGCAATACCACAAGTGTAGTGTATCTAATACAATATACATGTGGATTTCAATATATAGGAAAACATATCAAATGTTAAAAACTAGGTTTAGGCAACATATAATGTACAGCATAATAGTCAAACTATATTTCATAAACATGATATTAATAGGACATGATATTAAAAACTGTAAATTATTTATTTTAGAACATCTTATTGAAGAAAACAAACAATATTAAACCAAAAACTTTTAGAACAATAAGATTTTTGGATTAAAACGCTTAATTCCATGTACCCATTAGGATTGAATGACGTGGTGCAAGGAATTGGCAGAAGTGGTATAATACATAATAAACAACTATATTATAATAATCCGGTTAAACGCAAGCCAAGAAGTCATGGCGATAAAAGGAATAAAAAATAAACTTAAAAATATGAAAAAAGATATGCATATAAATGAACAATTAGAAATATTAAAACAACTTTTAAGAGATAATAAGCTGAAAGATCTTTATGTAAATATAAGAAGTTATTCTAAAGATATCATATGTTCAATAAATCAAAAATTAATTAACGACTATGATAGGCTAAGTTGTATAATAGACAGTTATTGTAATATAAAATACTATAATCGGACGATAAATGTTAATAAAAACAAAAAATATACACTGACCATAAAATTCATTGATAAAGGTATAGATAACATAAATATAGGTGGACTTTTAAATAATTCTAAAGGTAAAGAAAGAATATGATCAGATTTAAGTAAATATATTCCCAAAATAAGGTATAAACTCCTACCACCATTAGGACGAATAATTTGTAAAACAAATTGTAAAAATTCGTCATAAAAATGAGGTTTATTTTAAAATTAAATTGTTTCTGTTAACTTGATTTAAATTATAAAAAATCTTAAAACAATTATTTATTTTATTGCTTAATTATAAAATTTTGATTTAGCATTATTATGTTTTGTTTATTTTATAATTATATTAAATACGTAGACTGAGTTAGCAGATTAGAAAATAAAGAATTAAAATCAATATGTAACGATAATATTAGAAACATAATGGAAACATAATGCAATTGTAAAAGTCTTAGTTTTGATAAAATAAATGAACATATATGCACTTATAACTAGAATTAATTAAAAATTGTACATTAAGAAAGCTGCTATCAAAAAAGTATAAATATAGATTAAATAATAACAACGGCAAAAATAAAATTTACAATTCGTTATATAATAACTTAAATGATTACTTTAATAAGCTGATTTATAGTGAAAGCTCGAATATATCTAAGATAAACATTTGGAAAGATTATATATTTTATAAAATTAAAAATAAAATGAAAATAACAAACAATTATAAAAGGAAAGATAAAATTAATAAAGAAATGTATACAGAATTTACTAAATTAAAGGATAACTATATAATAACAACTATTGATAAAGCTAATAATAAATTTGTCTTCATATGCAAAAGGCTTTATCATGATATACTAATGAAAGATGTAAATTCTAATGATTTAAATGTAAATCTAACATATGAACGTAGTGAGTTGAGTTTTGAAACAATTATTACAAGTCACTGTTCTATAATGAATAAAAAGGGTATAAAGGTTGTATCAGATAATAAAACTATACCTATATTATATTAGAATCCAAAATTACATAAAAATCCAATAAAACCTAGGTTCATATGTAGTGCGTTTAAATGTACATTAAAACCACTTTCTGTCTATATGATTAAAATACTTAAGTAATTAAAGCACACTTTAAAAAATATTGTAAGGTAATCGAAATTAATACTGGTATAAAACACTATTTCAGTATAAATTCTACAAAAGAATTTTTGGAACAGACAAAGGAATAAATTTTCAATATATAAATACATACGATTTCAGTACGCTTTATACAAATCTAGATTAAGTAGATATTAAAGATGCGTTAGTAAAATTAATTAATCTTATATTCAAAAAAAGATATACATATATATGTTATAATAATAACTATAACGCCTATCTAACAAAAATTAAGCCATCAAGTAAATATAAATATATGAATAAAATTGAATTAATAGAATCCTTAAATATTTTAATAAATCAAAATTATTTAAAAGTAGGGACATCAATATTTTGACAAGTAAAACGTGTTTTAATGGGAGGTAATATTAGCTCAATTATAGCTGACTTGTTTTTAAGCTTTATAGAATATAAAATTGTTCAAAATTGTGTAAAAACTAAATCTAAACAATATAAATATATGAAATATATGTTTGATATATTGATGATATATGTGTGTTTAATTAAAATAATTTACAATAAAAAAGATATGTACCCATTTGGATTAAATCCTAATGTGTACATTATTCATGTACACATTAGGATTGAATGACGTGGTACAAGGAATTGGCAGAAGTAGTATAATACATAATAAATAACTATATTATAATAATCCGGTTAAACGCAAACCAAGAAGTCATGGTGATAAAAGGAATAAGAAAAATAGTGTTAAAAATATTAAAAAAGATACGTATATAAATGAACAATTGGAAATATTAAAACAACTTTTAAGAGATAATAAGCGGAAAGATCTTTATGTAAATATAAGAAGTTTTTCTAAAGATATCATATGTTTAATAAACCAAAAATTAATTAACGACTATGATAGTCTAAGTTGTATAATATTCAGTTATTGTAATACAAAATACTATAATCGTACAATACATGTTAATAACAACAATAGAAAATATACATTAACCATACACTTCATTAATAAATGTATAGATAACAAAATATATCCGGACTTTTAAATAATTCTAAAAGTAAAGAAATAATAAGGTCATATTTAAGTAAATATATTCCTAAAATAAGGTATAAACTCCTACCACCATTAGGACGAAAAATTTGTAATTATAATAAAGAATTAAAATCAATATGTAACGATAATATTAGAAACATAATGGAAACATAATGCAATTGTAAAAGTCTTAGTTTTGATAAAATAAATGAACATATATGCACTCATAACTAGAATTAATTAAAAATTGTGAATTAAGAAAGCTGCTATCAAAAGGGTATAAATATCTTTTTAATAACAATATTTATTCCGAATTTACAGAAAATAAGGTTCCCACAAATGGGCCACTACTGTCTTAATTCGTAAATGTACAAAAGTTATGAAACATTCCAACGTAGAAAGAAAAAATAATAATGCATTCATCCAATTGAAGCTATTCCAGTCACCGCGTTCCCCATGGGCTTAGTAAATTCACCGATTCGTGATCGTGGAGCCCGCATGCAGCAGGAAATAGAACGCGCGAGAGTTATGCTGAATCGTGTTCGTATAAGCGAAATCATATCGCTATAGCTTCGTTGCAGTTTGGAGGACATCCTTGCAGCGATTGTCTGCATCAACCGTTTCGCTGTCGGACCAAAGCGTCTAGTAGCTGCCAAAACAAACGGTATAAAAGACGAGTGTTCAATTTCACTAATCCGCTCCTGATACTTTGCTCTTTTCCGATTCTCGTTGTATTCGAAACTTGCGTCGACAGTCCTTAAGTGATAAGATAAGCCAAGTTGTTGAAGACGCAGACATCTATGAATGTCCGCTCCAACCTACCACCGAATAAACCGCCGCATACAATATCAGGATGGGCATCTTCTCCCCGGGATGTGGTCGAGCACTGAAATACAAAGTCATTTGTAACGGGCTGGAGTGCGGGTTCAATCCCGACGCCGTTGCATATTTCAGATAAGGCGGAGGCCAAAACATCCCTTACCTCATTGTGACGAATAATTGGGAGAGCCACTCTTTTGCACGACAATGCATGGGTTAGATAGATATCATCTCCACATTGGCACTTTTTCGGGAGAATAGATAAGGACCAGTTATACCTTGCAGCAACCGCATCCTGAAATTCGAATTTTGTCATGTTAAATCCCGAAGCTTTAAGAGGACTCGTTTGAAGCCAACTTGAAGCCCCTTTGACCGATGCATACTGTAGAAGCTTGACTGTTTGAATTGAAGCACGTTCACGCAAACCAACCAATAGTGAAGCAGAACGTAATCTGTTGTCGCTAGCAATATCTTTCAGAGCTTGGGTTTGTAGCCTATCTACTTCGAGAATATTATCCGACTGGTCAAAAGCTCTGCACAACCGTTTTGACGCGTTCAGCACGTATGGAGCGTCTACGCAAGGATCTCGAAATCCCATACCTCCGAAACTCAAAGGGAGACTACAAATCAACTGCTCAGTTTCGTCCAGTGTGTGCCCAAATACATCGAAAGCGAACTGCCCAAATATTAGCTGTCTAATTTCAGAGAACCAACCTGGATCACATTGGGTTGTCCTGCATAAATGTAACCACTTTGATTGACAGGCTTTGACAAAGGCGACATATGCTGACTGGGCATCATGCTTTGCCGCGTTGGCAAGTTTCCTGATCAAACAAGACCATTTGGATATGAGCTCACCACTCATATTCTTGGCAAATTCGGCGTCTCCAACAGGTTATCCTAGCAGTTGTGATCCTACCCATTGTCTCAATACGGACGTTGTATTTTTCAAATCGTTTTTCGGTTTCTTCTAGCTGTTCAGAATGAATCATCACAATTGATTTATTGGCGTTAACAAAGTAGCCATGCTGATGACCAAATGATTCGAGTAGGTCCCAAACTCGAGCAACGTCCTCTAACGACCCCATAAAATTTGCGTCGTCCGCATACCAATACTGACTTACGTGCGGAACCGACTCGCGAATTCGATGAATAATTGCCAGCGAGGACACTGCAAAAGCAGCCATAGCTAGAGAATCCCCTTGTGTAAATCCTTCTTGGGATCGCAAAGAACGGCCACAACACACTAACTATGACGGCTCTGAATACGTATTATGCAGAATACACTCAAGAGCAGGACAAATAAAAGGAACGTTAGCTAGTACAACCTTCCGATTTGCCGTATTGAATGCGTTCTTTGCATCCACGGAAAGTAACACATACTGATCATTGACCGTGATAGTCTCGGAAACTGTGTATGATGTACTCCATTCCACCGCGCTGTCCACTACACATTTGAACATGCCCAGACACTGCCTGAAGATCCTTTCCTATTAAGCTCATAATTACCTTTCCCACTATACGGCGAACTATCTCTCCTATGCCAATAGGGCGCACGCCTGGGTTCTTATCAAGAGCCACAAGACGACTTACTGTAAAAGCATCCAGAATAGATGGGTCAACACGTTCACTTGCTATCCGAATTGCAAAAGAAGCAATGGCGTCTGCTAGTTTTCGTGAATGAGGACCAAATGAACTGATCATTCGTCTGAAGCAACAGCATCCACTCCAGATGGACCGGCGCAGCCGTGAGTCCTCATTGCTGCTTTGAGTATGATCTGCCCATCGATTGCAGAGAACACAACAGCGTGATGAGGCATGCAGCCTGGTAGAGGAACATTCAGGATTGAGTCTTTATGGATAGGCTTTCCTGGCGGGTGTAAGTCCAATAAGATATCGTATATAGTTACTCCGTCAATCTCATCGTCAGGTTTGAGTAGAGGCAGAGACGCATATTGAGAATCTAACGTCCGAATAGCGGCATGTGTTTTTCCAGACTGCATCAGCCTAGAGAACACTCCACTCTCATTTTGATTTGTAATACGAACACTCTTCGTCAAGCCTTGAGCTACTCTATGTTGCAGAGCAAAAGCCTCTTCAAATAAATCATGGATTTGTTTATCTGCCCACATTTGAGTACGCCTCTCTAGGGTTTTCCGAATAACTGCGGCTTTTCGGGATGGGATTCGCTGCAGTATGAGCTGACAAATAACTGTAACTTCTTTGAGCGCGATACCTTCATTTGCAGTACCCTCACCAACATCCAAGTACCTCGAAGCCAATAAGTCTATGAACCGATTGCTAGCTTGGCAAATGGGTAAAGATAGTAGATTCGGTTTCCAAAGAATGACTTTGTTGTACATAAAATTAATAGAATCTTCATAGCTACATGGCATCCTTTCAGCGGACGGGCGATCATTGAGTAAATCGCGACTGGCAGCGGTCGGTCGGGGGTTTGAAAACACATGGTTAATTGTACGGACATCCTCCTGGATGGGCGCTATGGAATTAGCCGGCTCGTTAACTGTGGTTACGTGGCTACTGGTTGAGCAGCTAGTGGAATGGTCAACTATTATCGGTGAATTTCCTCGGTTGGTGCAGTTCGTAGCAGCACAGTCCGTGCAATATGTGCTTGCCTTTTCGCATTTGCATCCCTTGCAGACTGCGTTCTGCCCGTTGCATCCACAGCATCTGGGTGAATTTCGAGGTTTGCCTTTTGTCATTTCGAGGTCAACTTAAATTGCGCACCCCGGGAAGTGCCCTGGGCGTACGGCTTCGTTGACTGTTAGATGCCCGAATGTAAAAAATTGTAGGTTTACTTGTAGAACGTGACAAATCGTTGTAGATTTAATACTGTAATTGTCCGAATAGCTGATGTACGTTATTTATTGTAAGATGTTGTAATTGTATGTTATTTTATTGTAAGTAGTTGTTAGTTGGCAGTATATTTACTTTAGATCAACTTCAATTGTGTGATATACTTTCGCCAAACGAATTCACAATTGTAAGTAGTTGTTAGTTAGCAGTGTGTATATTAATTGTAATTTGCTAGAGCACTTATAAATTTTTTTCAACAAAGGGTATAAATATTTTTTTTTAATAATATAAATTATTCAAAAATAAGACAGCTTAAAGGTTACCCTCTAATGGGTCCAAAGTGGCAATTCAAAAACTGAATGTTTAGTTCAAAGGGAGTTGATCGTACAAATCGACTTAGAGTGGTGCGTCCTTATCGTGAATTAGAGTTCCTGGTTCTTGATACCTGTTTCGCATAGCCATCGATGTGGATTTTATAATAAGGAGTGAAATCCTGGCTCTTTCTTGACGGATCAAATCGGGATATGAAAGGTTGTTGTTGCTCGCTTTAAGTGAAGATATGCGCTTAAGTATCGAGTCCGCTATCTTTCCAATACCACCAACAGTTGAGAAAATCAATGGGTGAAACGAAGCATTTTCTATTTTCGCAATCCGCTCTGTATATTTTGCCTGCTTCCGATTTTCATGGTACTTGAAGGGATCTTTCATTGTATCCAAGGAATAAGACGGCGCTAGGTTGTTGAAAACGCATACGTCCATAAAGGACCGCTCCGTCAGATTCCCGAAGAGGCCAGTACATCTTATGTCTGATCTTGCCTCTCTGTCCCGTGATGTGGCTTGAGATTCAAAAATGACTGTGTCTGGAACCGGGAGCAATACTGGTTCTGTACATACGAGTCGACAGGTTTCCTTGAGTGATCTAGCAATCTCGTTAGCGACACTGTTGTGACGAATGAAGTTGAAACAGCCTGTCTTGCATGAAAGTGCGTGTATTGTTGTTAGAGACACTCCACACGCACACTCACCCAAATAGCGGTTCGGTTTCCACTCGTATCTTATTGAAATCGCGTCGTGGAATTCTGAGGAGGATATGAACAAACCCTCAACAAACCCTGCTGTTAACCACGAGTAGGCACCTTTCATACTGGCGTTCCATAAAATTGTCTTTAAATCATTTTTAGAGTTACTAGTAATCTCCGTCACTATTCTGTTAAACTTTATTATGTTCATTTCTCTTATCTGCTTGACTACATTATGCTGAGACGTTTCTAGGGGAACTTCTGAGTGGTCTCTATCTACACTAGCCCTATACATCATGCGTGATTTCTCGTATTCATTATAGCATTCTTGAGTATAGTCGACTATACCAAGTCCTCCATATCTGCATGGTAAAGCTACTATTCTACTTGACTCATCGTCGAGGCTGTTGATTCCCAGCATTCCCGGCAAAAGATTATGAAGTATCGCATTCTTTAAAGGTATTAGAAGACAATCTGCTACTTCACATGTTCTAAGAATGTATGAAAATTTGTGTAGCAAAGCTTTGATTAGCAAAGTGTATCCGGCGAAGGCGTCTCTATCGGCAATCTGTTTTAGCTTTTCTATTTGACCTGACCAATTCGTTACTTTGTTGATTATCTCGGTTTCAACATATTGTTCGAGCCCAATCATGCTCCCAAGGTATTTGATTCCATCGCATCGAATATCTACACCATCATCCGCGAGTTCATCCAGACAATCAATATTACAGGTTTTGCCTGTCAATACAGTACATTTTGATGAATTTGTTATGAATCCAAACGCGGGTCCTATTCGGTTAAGCTCTTTCCATACCTTATTTATATCGCTTGGTTTGCCCACGCACGCTCCATCATCGGCGTACCAACAGTGTTTAGCGTTTGGAGCTACTTGTTTTAGTTTTCCAATTAGTGGCATCGAGGCTGCAGCGAATGCTGCCATGGCGAGAGGGTCTCCTTGTATGAAACCTTCTGTTGATTTTAATATTGAGTTATCCACCACCAGCATCGAAGGTTGAATGTAGGTATTGTGCAATATCGTCGACATTGCGGGACAGATGAATTTCATATTTTCCAGTGCCATTTTTCGGTTGCAGTTATTAAAGGCATTGGTTGCATCTATTAGTAAGATGCATTCATCAGACGATTGACTAAACGCATCTCGAATCGTGTGAATAGCAATCTCTGTTCCACATCTTTGGCCTGCACAAAGTTGCGTAAAACCACATACACTCCTAACATCTTTTCCAATAAATGACAACACGGTACGTCCCGCAATCCGTCTCAATACTTCTCCTACTCCAATGGGTCTAATCCCATTATGCTTTTCCAGCGGTATAAGGCGACTGACTGTGAACGCTTGTAACGCTACTGGATTTAACTTTTCGCTTGAAATCTTTATTACAAATCCGCATATCGCTGCGGCAAGACGTTTTGAGGCTAATCCATGTATTGTTAGAAATTTACGCCACTCATCTGCACATACTCCCGAAGGCCCGGCAGATCCCTTGGTACTTTTGGACGCTTTAATTATATCATCAGGTGTGATATCGAAAAACCTTGTGTCGTGATGATCCACACAACCAGCCATTTTTTCTTTCAGAAGGTATTCTTCGTTCACCGTAGAGGCTCTTGGGTGGAGTTCTTCTAATTTTTCGAGTACCGTTTTGCCTTGAATTATTGTTCCAGCAGCCAAAACTCCTGAGTGTTGTCCTTTGTCTAGCAACCTTGATGCCTTTCCGTATTTTCCAGATTTAATCAATTTAACTGTTTTCTCGATCACGAAAGATTCTGGTAGCTTTTTATTTTCAATGTTATCCTTTCTCATTTTCTGTAGGTAGGATGCTTCGGACATAAGTTCGTTAAGTTTCAAATCTTTGAGTAATGTTAATCTTCTTTCTAGGGTTTTTCGTAGTAAGTTAACCTTCCGCGTTGGCGGCCTCTGCAATAGCAGTTGACATAGCATAGTAGATCGAACTAGAGGATCGTATGCGCATACATTTGACTGATTGAAATATTCGAAACATTCACTCAAAAGATCAATAAATTTCTGACTGGCGCCACATTTGGGAAGCGCAAAATGATTTGGGATCCATTTTATTACCTCCGTAAAACCAGTGCTCCAAAATAGATTCTGATTGGTAGCATAATTGATTGGTGACAAGGCACACGCGCTCGAGACTTCGGCGATAGAATCGACGTTTGTTGCATTATGCATTTCTAGCACTTTATCGGTAGTATTTGCTCTAGGTTGATGAACAGGGTCATTGTATAC
The DNA here is from genome assembly GCA_012934845.2 of Pomphorhynchus laevis. NCBI lineage: Eukaryota > Metazoa > Acanthocephala > Palaeacanthocephala > Echinorhynchida > Pomphorhynchidae > Pomphorhynchus > Pomphorhynchus laevis. Next base: position 30,366 of record WNNJ02002338.1, read on the forward strand.
AGTTTTCGTCTTTCTAGTACAGTTCGGAGCTCTGCAGTTTATGCAGTTCGAGCCTGCTTTTGCGCAGGCTCGAACAAAAGGGTATAAATATAGATTAAATAATAATGACAAAAATAAAACTTACAGTTCGTTATATAATAACTTAAATGATTACTTTATGAAGCTGATTAATAGTGAAAGCTCGAATATATCTAAGATAAACATTTGGAAAGATTATATATTTGATAAAATAAAATGAAAATAACAAACAATTCAATTCAATTCAAGATCCTTTATTTATCAAAAACCCAAATAGCGGATATCTTCGCTATTTGTAACACTTTCATTGTACAAATTGATAACAATATAGAGAAAATAAATAGCCAAAATAAATAGTAGTTTGATATTTTAAAAACGCGAACTACTTTGAAGACCCGAAATTTATTTTCCACACGAATTTATGTAATCAAAAGCCCGGTAGAGAAAGCTATTTTTTAGATGTTCTGTCCTACAACAAGCTGTTGCCCACTTACGATTTGATCGTAGAGCAGCTGAGTATAAATGATTATTGGTGTGTTATAAATAAGACTGTTCAGTAAGCGTTTGAAGAATGTTCGAGTTTGCCTTTTTCTTGAAAATATTGACTAGAATTGCATGAAATGTAGGCAACTCGCATCCACATATTGATTGAGCTTTACTGTGAATTCTCACAAGCATACTATGCTCTCTTTGAGACAATGTGCAAAAAGTTGGATAACCGTACGTAAGGATCGAGAGTATGCATGAATTGTAAAATAGAACTAATTGATCCTGGCAAGCTCCTAATCGTTTTAATTCACGAAGAAAATACATACGAGTTGCGCTTGTTTTCTTGACGTTACGAATATGCTTTCTCCACGATAGGTTAGATTGAAATGTTAAACCTAATATTTTCAATTCAGTTACTCTAGTCAGATCAAAATTAGGAAGTTCGTCTACAAGAATGGATGACTTTAACGAAAATAAAATTATTTTAGACTTGGCCATATTGAGACATAGGCAGTTTATATTATTATTATTTTATTATTAGTATTACAAGTTATAGCCAAATGGCTGTTTCAACTGATCACATAGGAAATAAAAAAGAAAAGAAAAGAAGAAAAAAAAGTTAATAGCGGTTACATAATATTGTATACATTCGGAATGCCATGATCGTTAATCCACTGACGAAGTTGAACTTTAAATTGAGATAAGTCCTTGGTACATGCTATTTCTCCTGGCAACGTGTTCCAGGCGTTTAATGCTCGATGTGAGAGCCTAGCCAAACTCACTACTTTACCATGGGGAAACTTAAATAGTTTCAACGGGTGGCCACGATGCGTCTGAGAACAAACTTTAACATAGCACGAGGGAAAACCATCTATCCCATTTACCATTCGCCATAATGCAACAAGGTCTAGGTAATATAGCCTCTGACCCAAAGATGGTATCTTTAGAAATTCAAGCCGTTCACGATATGAATATGATCCATCCATACACATTCGAGAACCTCTACGAAGGATTGACTCTAGTCTATTGAACTCTTTCTTAGTGTATGGAAAAACTGCTTGCACGCAGTACTCTATATGTGGGCGAACAAGAGCGCAGTAAAGCCGTTTGAAGACGTATGGATTAATACGATTAAATGCATTTTTGACGCAGTACATAGCTCGCAAAGCCTTGCTATGGGCAAACTCTGTATTTGATCGGGATTTCAATGTCCTATGCACCATGACACCCAGATCCCTATACTCCATGACGACATTAAGAATTGAAGTTCCGAGGCGAAAACGACGGTCATCGCAACGCCTTCCTAATTTCATGTGGCCGCATTTGTCAACATTGATCTTCATACCAGTAGCCTCACTCCATTGATATATTTCATTAAGGTCTTCCTGCAGGGAAATGCCAAGCGGATCAATATCATCTACAGACCATATTTTGAGGTCGTCAGCAAAAGCAAGACAGGGACTCTGAATCCGCAGCAACAAATCGTTAAGGAACACAATAAACAGCAGAGGTCCTAGTACGGTACCTTGCGGAACACCACAGTAAACGCGTCTGGAAGTGGAAAGATGGGTGCCAACTCTCACCCTAAAGAAACGATGACGTAGGAAATCTTGAATCCAATTACACAACATTACAGGAATGCCGTAGTTAAATAGTAATGCTACCAAGCTCTCATGCGGCACCCGATCGAATGCTCTTGAAAAGTCAATGAATACCACATTAATTGATTGGCCGCGACTGACCGCCTCAACCCACATTTCGCGTGAAGTCAATAAGTTTGTTAAGCAGGAACGACCAGGGAGGAAACCGTGCTGAGAAGACGACATTATTCCGAGTTCCCTCAAGTGATGCCTGATCCGGGTGGCGATCAACTTTTCAAGCACTTTGCATAGAGAACTAGTCAGGCTGATTGGTCTATAGTCAGTACAAGCCGTTGCAATGGTTTTCTTTGGGATCGGAACTACGATGGCAGTTTTCCAGACTTCAGGAACACATCCACTGGTCAAACTGTTCTCAAAAATAGCAAGAAGGGAAGGAGCCAAATATCTAGATAAATTCTTCAAGAGAAACGGAGAAATGTCATCAGGGCCAGTAGAGCTAAATGGGTCAAGCTGATCAAGCTGACTTTCAATCTCACTAATCGTTACTGGAAGAAAACGCGAAGATTGCTGCGAAGTGATAGAAGCTCTTTGTGAATTATTTGTCGGTATCGAAAAAGACGTAGCAAGGCATTCCACAATACCACTCTGAGAAGTTATCATACATCCCTCCGCATTAAGGACATACTTGATTTCTGTATTAAGGGTTCTGTTGCGACGAACATAGGCCCAGAATAGTTTTGGATTCCGTGTTACATTATTAGCGATATACGATTCGAATGCACATCGTTTTGTTGCTTTCACTCTAGTACAAAGATTTCGAACATATTTATATCTGGCAGAGAAACTAGAATCAGAACGCTGAAGCTTCCATAAACAATTTCTTGAACTTATTAGTTGTCTGACGTTGGAATCTATCCATGCAGGTGACTTAGCAGCATAAGAGGATTCGCGCATAGGGGCAAGAATATCAGATAATTTATGTAGGTAATCAGTGATCATATTCAATGATAGCTTGTCCGTGTTCATAAAAGTACACGGGAATTGGTTGTAAACTCTCAAAACATCTTCTCTTCTCACTTTCGACCAATGACGTTTGTAAGTTTTTGAACAAGGTGGACAGAATCTGGAATAAGGGACAGCCGTCAAGGAGAGCAAGCAGTGGTCACTACTTCCTAAAGGAGGGAGATGATCAACTTTGATTATGTCTCCTACATATCTGGAAAACACCAGATCAAGTACCGAATCCGATCTTGAAGTTAAGCAAGTTGGTTCTTGTACATGCTGAATCAGCATGAGTTCCTCAGCAAGGAACTCAGATATTTCCCTTTCCGTGGAACTACCATCAGAAAAGACATAGTCTGACCATCTAGATCGTGGAAGATTAAAATCGCCCAAAAGAATAAAGTGAGGGGAGGAACATACCGATTGTAAAATAAGTTTTAGTTGATCAGTGTCTGCAATTACTGACGGAGATCGATACACGACGCAAAAGTTCATACTGGTCGCTGAGTGATCAATACGGAAGCATAGAGTCTCAAAAGACCCACAAGGGTCACAAATATTCAACACCTCAGATATGAGGAAATTTTCTCTGACATACGCGGCGACACCGCCACCTCGCCTACCTGATATCCTGTCGCTTCGTATAAGGCGAAAACCAGGAATGTTCACAGTGGTATCGACAATATATTGATGCAACCAGGACTCAGCAACGCAGAAAATGTCATACGAATGAGAAAGCATGTGATACTTCAACTCCACTATTTGAGCAGGCAAACTACGAAGATTAGAATACCCAATCGATAAATAGCGTGTGGGTTGTGGTAAGGGATTACTAGGAACGGTGAATAATTTGCTGAATGAAACTAAGTGTCCCAGATCAGAATTGAAACTAACACTATTGAAGAGTTGCGATAAATGACTGTTGAAACTACCTTTTCCAGACGAACTAGCAAAATTTAAACTGGATACTGCTAAGTGACGCTGTTGATCGTTATGGGATTCCAACGAACTACTGGGTGCCACCTGACAACCTGAAAATTTCGTATGCATAAGTTCGTTTCACCTTCAGATAGCCGGTTTCGTAATACTGTTTTTGCTTCTTTCAACTTTAAACGATCTTCGAGACTCAGATCCTTAAGAATACGATGTGGATAATCTTTAAGTCGAAAACCACGTTTGAGCAAAAGGTCTGCATGTTTTGCGGAAGATAATACAACTTTCAACAATCTTGGTTTATCTACCACCTTTTTTCCAAGTCGAAACAACTTTGTAACCTTCAGAGTAGAAGCTAGCTTCTCATCACCTTCTAAGAGTAACTGACAGAACACAGTACGGAGGCTGGACACATCATCATTCATACGTGTTTGTGAGTTACTGGCCTTTGATTCAGCGATACCACTAAATAAGATATTGCAAGACCTATCTGGATGCAAACGGTAGTTTGTAGAAGGAGCGTTGTCCAAAGAAATGCTCTGACCATTTGAAGGTAAATAATTTCCTGATTTATTCTTATTTTTGGCCTTCTGTTTTCTATCGATGGCCCCACTCGAATCGCTACCTCTGATTTCACCCAATTGATGGTATGTCGATCCAGCGTTTCGTGTAGGTTGCAATAGAGTGTTGCGCCATACCCTTCCTTTGTTTACAGCTGGTGTAGTTTGTTCAACATGAATGACCGATTTTTCTTTGTCCTGAAAGGATGACAGCATTTGAAGTTCGACATTTGAAGTATTATCGTGCTGATGCGTAGATGACAGTGAAGGTAATTCAATCCTTGGTTCACATAGGTCAGGAGTTGAACTGTCATCTAATGGCAGCTTAACGACAGGATTAACGGTACAAGTGTTTATCGAAGTTTGATGGTCCGTGCTGTCTTGAGAGACACGAACGTCATTTAAGTTGATAGGTAACGATATATCACAACAATTCACATCACAAACCATATCTTGCACTAGTTTCATTTGGAGGGCCGAAATCATTGTAGCAGAACAAAAGCCGCAATAAAAGTCCTTGCTCTTGAGTGACGACTCGGTATTTAAAGGAATGTCGACAATAGACCACACTTCACAGCCTTTATTGCAGCATTCGACCTCTAGCCACTTATACGCATTACGATGTTGCGTGATATGTATAGTGTTTGACGCTCTCTTCGAATTTGCTTTCTTCATTGTGAAATTTGTATGTGTAAATAGTTATTTGTTAGCAGCTTAGAATTTGAAACTTGTATGTTTATAAGAAACGAAAATATTTTCTAGGATTGCTCGAGTCCTAACATCAATCAAGCGAATCTATCAATTTCTAATCGCCCAATTCGGAATTATAAGCTCAAATTATAATTGTATGTTTATGAGAAACCAAATTTTTCTGTAATAGTAATTTGCTAGAACAGATATAAATTTTCTTGAACCATTTGAGTAGATTTGCACCATTTAATTACACCATTTGAGTAGATTTTCCACTTCGATTTCTACGACTTTGTTAGAATAATATTGAGAGCTTGCAAAAGTAATGATCGTCAGATCATCTGCATACTTAATACATAAGGAACTCGAGCAGCTAGCTGAAAAATCGCTCATAAATATACTAAAAAGTAGTGGTGAGATAACACTGCCTTGTGGTACACCGCAGCTGTTTTTCCTTTACGTAGATCTCAAACCTAAATGCTTAAGACATTGTTGTCTATCATACAGGTATGATGACAAAAACCTTATCTACCAGTTTAGAAAACCGCAACTTTTTAACTTTTCTAACAGTAGAGGAAATCTAACAGAGTCAAATGCTTTACTGATATCAGCTTGAATTAATTGAACAATCAGGTATTTTCCTGAATCTAGATGATTTAGACAAAATTGATGAATACTAAGCAAAGCGTCACTTGTACTTTTGCCAGGCCGGAAGGCATATTGGTGATTGTCAATAGCTTGAAGACATATATCAGTAATTCTCATTTTAAAAATAATTTCAAGCAACTTTGAAAGTGCAGGAATGAGCGTTATAGCTATGTTCTGATATATTCATGGAACCTTTTGGAACAATAACAACTTCTGACAATTTTAAGCATTTTGCGATAACTCCATCTATAAACATAATATTAAAGAAGCGCGATAATGGTTCTGCGATAGATTCACTTAAAAACTTTAGAACCCACGTAGGCGGTCCTGGACCGCAAGCTTTTGATGACGACATGTTTAATAGGGTTTGACATACTTCATCAGTAGATGTTAAGTCGTTATCATTTAAGGATATTGACGGTAAAGGAATTGTGTATGGTAGTTTATTATTTAAAGGGCACAATGACTCATTTATAACGTCTAATGTTCTTTGAAGCTCTGTTGTTGAGAGATGCGATAATAGAGAATTTGATGAAGAACATTTTAGAGAACCTACACCTTTCCAAAATTGTAAACCGCGAGAACTACCTAATTTATTTTTCGCGTAATTGCGTTTTGCTTTAACAATTTCTATCGATAGCTTTTCAGAAACTCTATTGGATATATCCACGTTATTTTTATTATGATTTACTTGAATCTGCAGTTCTTTAATATAAAGAGTGATCCAAGGAGGATCTTTATTGGTTAATTTAATCATCTTATGCGGTACGTTATCATCTAGACTAGTCAGAATAATGTTGTTTAGAGTAGTAATTCCTCAATGCTGTGAATATTTAAGGGACTAATTTTAGAAATTACATCATTTTTCAAATTTAACAAATGATGATCCCGTTTGTCATAGACGATATGTTTTGAAATTACTTTTCTAGGCATGCGGTTTTTGGGGTTGATTAGAATAGCGCAATGATCAGATTTACCTAATTTCCATAAGCGTTTTGCGGTAGAAAAATATTGGCTAGAATTTGTGAAAATTCTATCAAGATAAGCAGATATGCGAGTTGGAAAGTTGACTATTTGTAACAACCCTTTTTGAGCAGCGCGACCAAAGTAATTAAGATGGCTGAAATCACCAGCAACAAATATATAATTATCTGATTTGTATGTCAACTGGATGATTTGATCTACCGCGTTTTTTGACAATTCTTGATTTATGGCTACGCAGGGAGGACAATAGATCACAATTAAGGTGAAAATTTCGAGTATCATTTGATTTTTTGAGCTCAACAGCCAGGTATTCAACTCCATCAAAGCAACCCTTTGAGATTTGTGATGCCGACAACGCGATGTCATTTCGAACAAATATACATACTCCACCATGTATCTTGTTTTTTCGATTAAACATGATTCTGAAATTAAGACTATATCAACATTATAAGTGGAAACTACGGATGCAAGTAGGTCCATTTTATTAGATAAACCCTGCACATTTGAATAATATATGGTTGGATAAGGGAAAGATATTAGGGAATGTAAATCTTGATTTACAAGATTTGAATTGCTATTTACAATGATATTTTGCTTCTCATTTATGGTATTACAGGTTTCCAACGGGAATGATGTTTTGGTCCCAAGCGAAAATCCAACATTTTTTCACGTGGATTGTTATTTGCAGTGTATACCAACTCGTTATTTTTTAGTTTCTTTAAACGATTTCTTTCTGTAGTGCTCCTATCAGGAAATAATCGATATGGAGGTTCAACAAATCCTCTTATTGACAGAAAAAGACTAGCTTGACTCTCATTTTCGAGTATGATCTTAACAAGTCTTGGTTTGTAAGAAGATTCCCCTTTTATACCTAGATGTAATCCAACTCTTATCACTGCCTTTATACATATCGATCCTTTAGCTGGAGGATTATATTTATTTACAAGATTTTTTAAAATACGAGATACTTTCTCAATATCCCATGTGATACGCTCATCCGCATTCAAAGAAGAAGACTCACCCACATTTGACAACATGATTCAACGTCGAGGAGAAGCAAACTTAGGTCTCCGTTTGTTGTATGTAACAAATCTCGCAACACTGCGATTTGTAATTTTATGTTGATATTGCTGGGAATGTGATGTAATATGATTTACATAGTTGGAAGGTATGTCCTTACCAAAAGTAGAGTTCTTGACTGCCTCATAAGTAGGGATAGAAGATTTCGGCGACGGTGCTGAAAGTCCACTAGTACTTGGTACAAAACCTGACAGAGGGCTATAGCAAACACCATTAGATTCTGAGCGAATGGTATGCTCGATATGCCTACCCACACATCCTAAATATGTGGTATTTGTTTGATCGTTAGACACCTTTTCAGTCGATATAGACATATGTGGATGTATTTGCGGTTCTTTGGTATAATCGCAAAATCCGATATTTGAGATTACAGATTCTTCATATTCATTGGGGATTGTTTTGTTTGAACTATTATTATATCTCATTTGCATGTTTGTCGTGTATATTTAAAATATTGAAAATCTTTTGAGAGCAATAGGCACATACTACCGAAAGCGAGCAGAAATCGTTATATTTGTCACTAGGTACGTACATACAAGTCAATATGGGACGTAGTCCAAATACATGCTACATCATTAGCATGTATTTGGCTCCACTGCTATGTTGGGTAGAGGAACAGTGGCTGAAACCTGATAACATATCAGTTTCTCCTGATGACCTCTAATTCTTATTCTGATACATAGTTTTTTATCTATTAGTCAATTCATAAAAATTGATTTTATTTTTAATTTCATTTTATAATTCATCTTGATATAAATTATATAAAATCTTATAACTATTATGTAGTATTAATTAATTTTTTCAAAACGTGAAAATATTACCATTTGGCAACACAATAAAAAGCCCAAAAATTTCTTGTGATATTTCGATCTTGACATAGATCATCATCATACATGTGTAAAATTAAAAATACAAATATCGCTTCTAGAATTTGTAAATTAACAACATTACGTTGTTTCATTAAAGACTTTGTACTTTCAATTATTTCTTTTTTAGATACCTTAATGTTATGTTTATCTTCCATATGCTTCTTAATCGCACCGCTATATGAATATTGAGTCATTCGTGAATACAGCCGTTTCGTCGTGTAACCAATATAAATGTTGTTAGAACTGACCTTACATTCAGCTTTTGGACATGTGATGCATGTCTAAAACTGACCTTACATTCAGCTTTTGGACACGGGATGCAGATGTGTATTGGCTACAATAATACACTATTAATCCATTAGTATTTGTATGCGGCTGTCGCGCACTATGGTTCGTAGTTTTTAGAAAATTCCTAATCATTCTATCAACAAATCTAAATGGATAGTTATTATAGGCAAGAATTTGTCTAATTCGTTCTAATTCCTTATGCTATTCATTCCAGTTAGTGCAAATACGATAGGCGCGGTGCTTTAGCGATTTGATAACACTCTTTTTGTATTTGAGCGGGTATATGCTAGAAAAATTCAGACACTGACCATCATAAGTGCTTTTTCTATATACCGAGCACTCAAATTTAATGTCAATATTGTTGAAAAGTACGTCGAGGAACGGTAATACATTTTGGTTTTCAAACTCAACCGTAAAATGAAGACATGAGGATCGCTCAAACTTTCGCTTAAGCTCAATTACATTTTCAGCATTATCAGCAAATATGAAAGTATCATTGACATATCGAATGTAAAATGGCATTTTATTTTTGTCTCCTGAAAATATTTTGCTTTCTATATGACCCACATAAAGGTTGGCTATTGTTGGTCCCAATTCAGATCCCATGGCAACTCCATCAACTTGTTTGTATGTATCTCCATTAGGACATGTAAATATAAATTCATTTAAGCAGAACTCAAGTAAGTGTATAAAGTGTACTTTAGACAAGACATTAGTTTGAAGACTATGCTGTTGATTATTACTGCATACGTATTCTAACGCCAGTTCAATGAAATCACGAATTGGGATGTTTGTGAATAAATCGCTAACGTCCATTGAAGCCATTATACCGCTCGGTTTGCTTAAACGTAATCTGTCAACAAACTCACCACTTGATTTGCAGGTATATTCTTGTGGAACATGTGGGGCTATCATATCTTTAAGAATTTTAGAAATCTCATAGAATGGTGTTTGGAGTGTTGAAATTATTGGGCGCATTGGCGGTGCTGTGTTGTTTTTATGTATTTTGGGGTTACCATGTAAGTATCCAGTTGATCTGTATCCAGTAACTTTTTTAAAAATTCGTTTATCCTAAGGAAAATTTGTGTTAATATCAGATACAATATTGTTCAATTTTTTGTTATAATAGTGATAATATTATCAACGTTTTCGTTAATTTTTACAAACTTTGACTGATCCGATTATATTTTGTTAAGCTGGTTCATGTAATATTCCTTATTCATAATGACGATCGTGTTGTTTTTGTCGACCTTTCGAATAACTACATTTTCGTTGTTTTTTAGCATTTTGAGTTGTTTATATTGCTCCTCTGTAATAACATCTATGTTGTAGTCTCTAATCTCTTTTAGTTCAAAGTTTTTGAGTTCACATCATAGGGACTAATTAAATCACAATTTAATGTAATTTGTATTTTTTTATTTTACGGATGTCTGATGATGATCTATATCAAGATCGAAATATCACAAGAAATTTTTGCGCTTTTTATTGTTGCCAAATGGTACTCTTTTCACGTTTTGAATTTTCTAACATAAGCACAGCTACTAGAATTAATTTTTTTATTATTTAACTATTTAACTTTTATTTTGCGTTATTTTTAATTTGCAATATAAAATATGTAGACTCAGTTAGCTAATTTAATCCGATTGTTGATTACGCACCGAATATTAACTCCCATGTCAAACTTACAGCCGAAAGTCAAACCAACAAAGGACCTGATATGGCTCCGACCAACGACGTTTCTTACAATTTGAACGCATATAAAATGCTTCACCATATTTGGGCATCCCCTACGCTAACAGTAAGACGAATCCCTTGGAGTTTCCGAAATAAAGCAGCACGCATTTTTACCAATCTTATCGAGGAGTCACTAGAATATAAATCGCCATATAGCTGGACCAGCGTTTTGGGGTTCGCAAAAGTGTGCCTATCAGCTCATTCAGTGATCACCGAAAGGTACGAAAACACATTTAATATGCAATAAAGTAAGCGGAAATCGGTCATTTTGACACTTCCTTTCTCGCGCATGTTAGTGCTTAACAAACGAACCGACCTAAACACGACCATTCAAATTCAATGACAATCGAACTGGTGCGACAGGGAAACTACGGCAAAGCAATGAAACGAATATCTTCGTCACGGCTGGCGCCGTTCACAGAACAGACACACCGTAAGCTCACAGATTTGCACCCACCCGGTAAAGGTATTATAACCTCAATCCCAACGGCAGAACACGGTATTGTCATCGATTCGGATACCGTTTGTGATTCAAATTTTTCATTCCCCTCTGCATCGTCACCAGGTTGTCTGGGTTTAAGAGCCGAACACCTACAATACATGATCACAGCGGATCAGTCTGGAAAGCTTCTAAGCCTCCTGACACATCTGATTAATTATATGCTAGCCGGTGACCTTCCTGTAGATATATCTCGATATTTTGCGGGTGCAGATCTTTTCGCTCTAGAAAAACCAAATGGAGGTATACGCCCAATAACGGCAGGAGAATTGTTACAGAGGGTATGTGCAAAGTGTATTTGCTCGAAGATGCGCGATAAGTTCACTCAAATATTTCAACCACAACAGGTCGGTGTTGCAGTGGCGAATGGTGCAGATTTAATAATTCACCAGGTTCGACGATCGCACGAACAGATGCACACCTCGGAAAATTGGGTATGGGCAAAAGTAGATGTTTCGAACACATTTAATGCAGTTGACAGACAATGCTTTATTGACACAGTCGACATTGAAGCACATTCTATCGGACCGTGGATCAAATGGTGCTACTGGTAACCATTAAATCAAATCAGCCAACTAAGTCTTAATATAATCAGCCAACGTATTTAATATAATTATAAACTAAACAAAACATAATTATGCTAAATCAAAAAGTAATAATAAAATAATAAAATTAATAATTGTTTTTAGATTTTCTATAATTTAAATCAAGTTAAAATAAAAAAATGAAATTTAAAATAAACGTCATTTTTATGAATTGACTAATAAATAACAGACGTTGTATCAGAATAAGAATTAGAGGTCATCAGGAGGAACTGCTATGCTATCAGGTTTCGACCCCTAACTCTTCTACCCAACATAGCAGCGGGGCCAAATACATGCTAATGATGCATTTCCTCTTATAAAACTATCTAGTATCTTATTCTAATACAAAGTATATTATTTATTATCCATCCATAAAAATTTGCCACATAAGAGTTTAAATTTATTCTTTATATTATTGTGTTGATTTATATATTTTACTATTTTCTGCTTGATGTTATTTTTATAGTAACTAGTTTAAAATATGTATATATTAATTATTTAAATGATTTTGAAGAAAGCCAATATCGTTACAAATTGTTGCAATTCTTTAAATTTCATTAATTAATGTATTATATTTTATATTATATGGTATGCATGAATGCTCATGCAAAAATGTTTCTTGTAAATTTAAATACGTAATCTTTACGATATAAAGTAATAGTAGTTTTAGTTGATGTTAAAAAATGTTTATTGGAAATTTAAATATGTAATCTTTACGATATAAATTAATAGTAGTTTTATTTAATGTTAATTTAATGTTCATATCTAGATATACACCTTCTTTGTCATTAATATTGGTTTTGTTAAGAATAAGGCTTTCTGGATAAATTTGTTCACTAATTGAATAAAAATTATTAGAATTAAATACACATATATCATCAATGTATCGAAACATATATTTCATATATTTATATTGTTTAGATTTAGTTTTTATACAGTAATGAACAAATTCATATTCTATAAAGCTTAAAAACAAGTCAGCTATAATTGGATACTATTACCACCCATTGGAACACCTTTTACTTGTCTAAATATAGATGCCCCTACTTTTAAATAATTTTGATTTATCAAAATATTTATGGATTCTATTAATTCAATCCTATCCTTATATTTATATTTACTTAACGGTTAATTTTTGTTAGATAGGCGTTATAATTATTATAACATATATATGTATATCTTTTTCCGAATATAAGTTAATTAATTTTACTAACGCTTCTTTAATATCTACTAAATCTAGATTTGTATAAAGCGTACTGAAATCGTATGTATTTATATATTAAAAATTTATTCCTTTGTCTGTTCTAAAAATTCTTTTGTAGAATTAATACTGAAATAGTGTTTTATACCAGTATTAATTTCGATTACCTTGCAATATTTTTTAAAGTGTGCTTTAATTACTTTAAGTATTTTATTCATATAGACAGAAAGTGGTTTTAATGTACATTTAAACGCACTACATATGAACCTAGGTTTTATTGAATTTTTATGTAATTTTGGATTCCAATATAATATAGGTATAGTTTTATTATCTGATTCAACCTTTATACCCTTTTTATCCATTATAGAACAGTGACTTGTAATAATTGTTTCTAAACTCAACTCACTACGTTCATATGTTGGATTTACATTTAAATCATTAGAATTAACCTCTTTCACTAGTATATCATAATAAAGTTTTTTGCATATGAAGACAAATTTAATACTAGCTTTATCAATAGTTGTTATTATATAGTTATCCTTTAATTTAGTAAGTTCTTTATACATATCTTTATTAATTTTATCTTTCCTTTTATAATTGTTTGTTATTTTCATTTTATTTTTAATTTTATCAAATATATAATCTTTCCAAATTTTTATCTTAGATATATTCGAGCTTTCACTATTAATCAGCTTACTAAAGTAATCATTTAAGTTATTATATAACGAATTGTAAATTTTATTTTTGTCGTTGTTATTATTTAATCTATATTTATACCCTTTTGATAGCAGCTTTCTTAATTCACTGTTTTCAATTAATTCTAGATTATGGGTACATATATGTTTATTTATTTTATCTAAACTAAGACTTTTACAATTGCATTCTGTTTCCATTATGTTTCTAATATTATCGTTACATATTGATTTTAATTCTTTATTATAATTACAAATTTTTCGTCCTAATGGTGGTAGGAGTTTATACCTTATTTTAGGAATATATTTTCTTAAATCTGACCCGATTATTTCTTTACTTTTAGACCCTATTATTTCTTTACGCTACGAAAAATTGGGTGTGTGCGACAATAGATGTTTCGAACGCATTTAATGCAGTTGACAGACAATGTTTTATTGACACAATCGACATTTAAGCACCTTCTATCAGACCGTGGATCAAATGGTTCTACTGGCTACCACAAAATTACGATTTGGAGCAGCAAAATGCCTAACATAGTCAGCAGGAGTACAACAAGGGGACCCTCTAGGCCCATTCCTTTTCGCAATGGCAATTCAACCGATTATTCGGAAAGTCGACTTGATTGCAGGTATCGGTTTTAACAAGTGGTATTTGGACGATGCAATAATCAGAGGTGAACCCAAGGGGGTTGCAATCACATTAAACATGATTGCAAATGAGCTGAAAAAATTGGATTATCAATCAATTATCAAAAAATCGAATTAATAGGACACAGAGGCATTTAGCTCAACCATGACAGGATGGACTCACGCTCCACACACCAATACTGACGGCAATTTCACTCTATTGGGATGCCCAATTGGTTCGCAAGAGTTTGTAGAAGCATATCTCATAAATAGTTGCTTACCAAACCTAGTAAATAACACAGAGCTTGTCGCGTCGCTTCCGCACGCTCATGTTGCTTATCTGCTATTGCGCCACTGTGCTTCCGCTCAACGAACAGCATTCCTAATGAGGAATGTAGATCCAGCAAGCACCGAACTTTTCTGTAAGTTGTCTGAAAATGCTGTGATACGGGCGATAGAAATCATCGATTTAATACAACTGTCAGCGCAAACACTATCTCAAGTTGAGCTCCCACTAAAAATGGGCGCTCTAGGCCTCAAAAGCACAACCAAACACAGAGCAGCAGCCTTTGCAGCAATCGTCACCACACTGGCTGCGTTTGTAAACCAGGATCCGAATACATTTCCGGGCTTTGTAAACACAAATAAAATACTCGAACTGCACTGAACAGACGTGGAACATCAGGCTTTATCTACAAGACAACATCAAATATCGTCTAAAATGGACTCAGAAGAGCGGACAAATCTATTCGACACTGGAGATGATCAGACACGAGCCAGACTAATATCAGTATTCCAGCCACATGCAAACGCGTGGTTACAATGCGGCCCAAATCGAAGTCTCGGCCTAGCTCTTACCGACCAAGAATTTACAATTCTTATAAGAATGTGGTTAGGCCTGCAAATTGCTCCAAGTGACTACCGTTGTAGTCGATGTTTTCGAAACGCAGATGCTGAGGGCTTCCATGCACTAACTTGCAACTACGGTGGTTTTCCAGGAATGCGTCATAATGGAATTCGTGACGTAATTCTCCAGGAGGCACAATCAGCAGGAATGCATTGGGTTGCGAGGTTCGCAACCTTGTCCAAAATCTACAAAAACTGCCACCCGATATTCTGATTTACGGGGATCCTTCAGATGCTATAGATTTCGCAGTAACACATCCACTACAGAAATCCTTTCTACGTCAGTCAGCTTATGTACCGGTTACGCAGCTGCGTAGTACGCAACATCTGTCAAAGATAGATAGTACCGTGCTAAAATGATTAAGGCGTGGTATAACTTCACACCTGCAGTCTTGGAGTGTTATGGTGGCTGGAATATGGAAAAGGAGAAAATCATCAGACGAATCGCCCGATCCTTAGCAATTCTATCATCTCTACCTTACAACATCGCATTCTCACTTCTCTTTCAACGAATATTAATATCACTCATGAGAGGGAATTCAAAAGATATATTATCTAGTATTGTTCTGTTGAATCGACCGTATTACGAGATAGCTAATCCCATAATTGAAAATCCCACACGGAGAATGAACCCCATACAGGGCTTGATCTGGCTGATGATGATCACTCTCGCGCTGCACTCGAGACGGAAAATGTCAAAACGGTGTGTGCGAAGGCGCGATCTGATGTCCACGATTGTGAAATGTTAAAAGAACATGCATCTGACATCGAATCAATTATTAACAAATGTGCGGAATCGGCGAGAGAGGAAACTTATCTGTATAAGTCCGATGCAGATAAAAACTTATTCGAACAACACGACTCTTACGATAATTCTAGAACGAACACGTGGAAGCTGCGCTGCTCAGCAGCTGACGGTTTTCTGCTGCATTTTATAATCAGCTCAATGATTACGGGATTGTGGTCCGCGAGATCCCCAGTGATGGTAACTGCCTATTTCACGCCCTCTCTGACCAGATGACGGGTAAATTTGATAATCGCTGCGAGTATCGTGCGAATGTTTGCGACTACCTTGAAACCAACAAGACAGAGTTTGGGCATTTCTTCGCGAACTTTGACAAATCGATTGCGCAGCTTCGCAAACCGTGTGTGTTTGCCGGAAATGAGGCACTGGTGACTTTGGCTCGCCTCAAACGCGTTACCATTGTCATTCACCGGGAAGGAATTATGCCGTGGATTATTAACAGCAACACGATAAGCGAAGATTGCAGCCAAGATCCTTTACATGCCCTTCATATAACAGAGTGCCTAACTCCTTTGTTAGACGTCAAGAGCGCTAGCGAAAACAACATTGAAGAGAATCGGCAAATCGAAGTTGAGGCGACGGAGCTTCACAATTCATATCACCGCAACGAGCACTACAATAGCCTGCGAAGGATGGACAGCGACTGCGACGCACCAGTTTCAGTCAACCTTCGCGAATTCGGCCGCCGAGGGACACGACGCTGCCCATAATAGGATGGAAACCGCTAAACCCTTAACTCATCGTACTGATTAACAACTGCATTTATTATTAGTTCAATACCCATATATTTATAAAATAGTTTGTAAATTTCATTTTCTTTTTAATTTTATCAAATTTAACTTTGGAAATTTCAATCTTTGTTGCATTCAAACTTTCGTTATTAATCATTGTACCAATATAATAAGTTAAATCATTATATAACGAATTTTATTTTTTCATTATAATTTAATCTATACTTAAATCTTTTTTGGAATTATATCCTTTTTAAGTGTTCGTTAATAAACGCTCGATTTTAAGTTTTTGTTAATTATTATAAGTTAGAACGTCTTCATGTAACAATTTCTCAACTCTTGTAAAACTGGATCGTGAACAACGTATGGCATTTCCTGCCACCTTGCATTTCGAAATCCGAAGTCTATACGTAAATCTGATATGCTCATATTGAATTAAAGTTTGCTTCTTTCTGATTCTAACTAACCGATTTTCCTGAAGTATCATTTGTGCTTCCTTACCAACAGCTCTAACGCATGCGCTCACCAAATGATAAAACGTAGCATCTTCTATGTTTGAGTCGCTCGTTGTATTTAGAAATTTTCCGTTGGGATGATATTCGAAATGAGATTTTGGATTGTCAGAAGCATACGATGGAACAAATTGATCAAAGATGACTGTTAAGATCCAAAGTGAGGCTAAAGTAGCTTTATTGAAGACATCTACAAAACAAATAACATTAAAACACAAGTTAGTTAATTCACGACATTCTCCTCCGCCAAACATAATCTCGTAGATACGCGGGAGTAGCTTTATTTCGCACGGGTCTTTCGTTGCTCTGCAGAATTTCATTTCCTTTATCGTCGGATATTTTGAAAGTATCGTTTAAAGTATCGTTGTCCGTACTCACAGTTTTATCGTCGCTGTAGCTGGTATCAGGGTTATAGCTGCTTTCAATATCATCTTTAGTAGTCGTTGTAAGTTGTGATGTATCGTTTGTGCATTCATGATCTTCTATCATTAGATTTTGGCAGCTATCTCCACCTGACAACCGTTGTCCGATATCGAAACCGGGAGCCACGTCCCTTAAAGAAACCGCACCTTGTCGTTGATTAGGATATTCGATGATAGCGTATTTGTTGTTAGCAGTCACAAGTTTAGCTGGACAACCTATTGGTTCATATTTCGATTCACGTCTATGATTCCGAACAAGTACAGATGCACCATCGGTCATCCATTTTGGAAACGTTTTGCCTTCATTACTTTTTCTGGGGTAAGAAAATATCCGTTCGTGAGGTGTGTAGTTGGTTGAAGTACATAAAAGACTCCTTATGCTATTGAGTGCTCTTGGTAATATTATTTGCCACTGATGAATAGACATTCGTTCACTTCGTAACGTGGTAGTTATAGCTGTCCAAATTGTTGAATTGTATCGTTCGCATTGCCCGTTACCTCTTGGGTTGTACGGTGTTGTGAAACTGCTAGCGATTCCTCTCTTACTGAGAAATTGTCTGACATCCGATGACAGAAACGACTTACCTCTATCCGAATGAATATATTCTGGACAACCAAAAATAGCAAATATTTCGTCCAAACAATGACACACAGTTTTAGCAGACATATCGGGGCACGCTTAAGCAAAAGGAAACCGACTATACTCATCAATCACAACAAGGAGGAAACGGGATCTTGAATTACTCGGTAATGGTCCTTTGAAATCTATGCATAATCGCTCAAAAGGGCGGGTAGCTTTAATTACATGAGCCGTACAGGTATTTGAAAATCGAGGCTTAAAAAATTTACAAGCTTCACAACGTTCACAAATATTTTTCACATCATTTACTGAGAATGGAAGATTCCGTGATCTGACATAATGAGTTAACCGTCGTACCCCGGAGTGACATAATGATTCGTGAAGTTCTCGTAATCCTCTATCGAAATTGGAAGTAGCACATATTCTAGATAAGGTATCTGCTGGTCCATTCAAAGATCCCGGGCGGTAGAATATTTCAAAATCGTAATTGGCCAATTATGCTTTCCAACGTTGTATTTTGTCGTTTTTTATCTTGCTTCCGTTTAGTTGATTGAATATAAAACTAACTGATCTTTGGTCTGTGATGATTTTAAAATGCCTTCCGATAAGAAAATGTCGCCACTTAATAAGGGATTCCACTATGGCTAAAGCCTCTTTCTCGATTGCTGCCCATCTCTGCTCGCTTACAGAAAGTTTTCTTGAAAAAAACGCAATCGGACGACCGTCTCCGTTCAGTGTAGCCGCAATGCACGTTTCAGAAGCGTCTGTCTCGACTGTTAGCGCTTGAGCGTTATCGATGTGGTATAAAGAAGCACTCGCAATATCTGCTTTAAGCTTTTCAAATGACAGTTTTGATTCAGCGTTCATAGGGAATGAAGCGTTTCTCAAGAATTCAATCTTTTGTGAAAATTCTGGTATCCAAGACGAGTAGTAAGCAAAGAGTCCAATACTTCGTTGTAAGGATCTGACATCGTAGGGGGAAATTCATGTAAAGCCTGCAATCTATCCGGATCTGGTTTCAGTACTCCTTGACAAATTAAGTAGCCGAGGAGCTTTATTTCTTTCTTGTTAAATTCACATTTAGTTGTATTCATTGTGAGCCCGCACTTGGTAGCGACACTGTTGAATTTGCCCAGATTTTCGTCGTGTTCTTGTTGGGTCATTCCGCAAATTGTAATGTTATCTAGATAGGCAAATGTACTTTTTAATTCATTTGTTTCAATCATGTGATCCATACATCGCTGAAAGCATGACACTGCATTCTTCAAACCAAAGGGCAATCTCACAAAGCAATATAATCTTCCACCTGCTTCAAAGGCAGTATATAGTCTATCGTCTGGATGTAAAGGAACTTGATGATAAGCAGACTGTAAGTCAATTGTAGAAAACCATTTGTATTTACTAATTTCATACACAAGATCTTGTAAGTTTGGCAAAGGATAGGCATCCAGCAATGTATATTTATTTATCGTTTGTGAGTAATCAATAACAAGCCTGCGTTTATGTCTCTCCGAGCGCGTAACTACCACTTGAGCTCGCCATGGTGAAATACAAGGTTCGATAATCCCATCTTTCAATAACTTCTGAACCTCCGATCGAATAAAATCACGATCGGCTGGATTATACCGGCGAGACCTCGTTGCAATAGGAATGCAATGTTCATTTAGATGTGAAAATGGTCGAACTGGCTTGAAATCTATAGGTCGCAAAGCAGCAATTACCAATTCGTTTCTAGGACCATTCAATTTTAGTTTGAAACTGTTATGCTCATTCATAAAATCCATCCCCAATATTGCTTCGGTACATAAGTCGTCCATAACATGAAATATAATGTTTTTATAAATTTGGGACTTGTAGATGATGAACGTAGTGACATGGCCTTTAGTTAAAGTCTTGAAGCGATTAGTGGCCATTGTAATAGGCCGTATATCTCTGACGATAGGCAATTTCATCTTACCCACAATATCAGTTCGAATAAAACTATAACAACTCCCTGTGTCAAACAAACACTCTACTCTTTTGTTGCAAATGGATATTTGGTCTACAGCTTTTCGGTCAGACAGTATTGAAGAAATGCACGCAGAGTATTTATTACGACCGAATTGTGAAGATCGACACGCTCTTGCAAAATGTCCTTCCTTCTGACATTTATGGCAAATTGAATTTTTTGCCGGACAAGATTCTCGACTATGCTTTGATTGACTTCCACAAAAAAAGCACTTCCAATTACGTTTGATTGTTGCAACTACTCTATCATTCATTTGTGCCACTTCCAATTACGTTTGATTGTTGCAACTACTCTATCATTCATTTGTGCCACTTCCAATTACGTTTGATTGTTGCAACTACTCTATCATTCATTTGTGCCAGTTGATCTGCCGCCTCTTCCTTTCTGCTGTCGGAAACATGAGCTAGTCGATAATAAGGTCCTTCGATTACCGTTGAACGTTTTTCCGCACTTTCCATAGCTTTTGCAATTTCAAAAGCGTCTGTTAGTGTTAAACAGTTTTAAAGTAAACGTTATATGACCCGCTATGAACGCATTTAGAATTGCCTGATCTCGGTGATCTTGTGCCGATACTTCTTCGAACTTACATTCTGAGGCTAGTTGCTTTAAACTATTAGTGTAGTGTTGAATATCTTCTGCATCTTCTTGTCTCCTCGCGAATAGTATATATCGAGCATAAATGGCATTGGTCGGTCGCTCAAACATCGATCGAAGCGTCTTGATAGCTTCTGCATAATCAGACAGTTGTTGAATTGACTTGAAAATTTGAGGAGAAACGTAATTACGCAGTAACGTTAATCGAATCTCACACGGAGCTCCGATGTGTTCGATAAACGCTTCGAATGTTGATAGCCAATGTTTCCAAATATCCGCTCCGTTTGCGTCTTCTCTGTCTATTGTAAGTTTACTTGGCTGCAGATATCGTGCATAATCAACGTTCGCCAATCCGTTTCCGACTGGGTCCATCTTGACAACAAATGCTCACACAAATGTTTTCAATAAATTGTTAAGATCCAAAGTGAGGCTAAAGTAGCTTTATTGAAAACATCTACAAAACAAATAACATTAAAACACAAGTTAGTTAATTCACGACAATGACTATACCCAACAAGGACCGATCCGTCGAATCACCGAATAAGTCTTTACACTCGATATCTATCCGAGCTTCCACATCACGAGTTTTTGATGCTATTTTGAAATCAATATTTTCTGGACTTCGCAATAGGATTGGTTCAATAGCTACTGATGATGACACTTTTGTCAGTTTTTAGCAAGAAATTCTCTTACGGTGTAATGTCGCACTATTGATAATCCATCAATTTCACAAGATAGGAAATGACTCAGATCAAAATCAGTCCCACAGCTAAAACCACCTTAGTTGATTCGGTTGGGGCCAACCATATCGAGCTGCTAAAGCATCTTGGAATTTGCACCTAAAAATGTCTAACGGCTTCGCTGACAACCAAGTTGAAGATCATGGGATAGTCAGGTAATTCATGAAAAAACTTGAACTCTTTAAACCGGTAGAAAGCAAGTCTAGTTTATTTTCGCATATTTCATATTTCCGTTACCTTATGAGTCAAATCAGCGGATCTTTTCCGTTATACTGACTTTTGTCGTAGCAAAATGAAAATGTGCTAAAATAGCGGAATTGTAAGTACTCTTTCAACTGACAATTTTTTTTGGGAGAAACAAACACAAAATTAAATATTTAAATTAAAAAAAATATTTAATTTTTTAAAATTTTAAGCGAATTGAAGTCGGAATGACTTTTAAATATATTTGTATTATTTGCACGAATTTCCTGTGTAATTGCTATCATTGTAAAGTTTTCCAATAAATGCACGAAAAGTTATTCAACTTTCTTCATTTTTTTTCGAAAAAAATGATTTGAATTTGAGAAATATCAAAAATTTCAAATATAAACATACAATTTTTATTGCAGTACTGCAATCTGCATATTTATCATGATCTATAATCCAAAGCTTTGGTAATTTGAGATTTTCCACAAAAAGTTATTGAACATTAAATTTCAAACACAGTAATTTTTAAAATTCTTAGAAGATTTGATCGATCAAACGATTACTATAGGGAGGATGGGGATTTATCGGGCATTGTCGTTTAAATTTCATATACATCAAATTCATCTTCCTAACATTGTTTATCACATATATAATACTTTAATCTCCCTTTGATATACCCCCTTGCACCCATGTGATATGGTATGTACGTGTAATCGATTTTTCTATCAAACTTTGTAGATGTTCAAAAGTTTTAATACCTCTTTGTTATAATCTCTGTGCACATATTATTTTGTAAATTCGTAAATATTAGCAGATGTCTAGTAATATAAACCTAAACTGGTTACGCAGTAATATTACTACGGAAATGGATGCGGTAAAATTCTTGCAGACTCGTGAACTTATTCCAAGAGGTATGTCAAACGTTATATTAATAACATATATTCTAAAGATATTTTAGAAAAAATGTCGTCGCAAGCATTCGATGAAACTGAGTAATCGAGGCGACAATACTGTCGATGCCAAAAATCGCAGTGCGATGTTTCGCCATCCGTTCGTGAAGGGACTTGGTTTGAAGGAGCACGATTATCCCTATCCAAAACAATCGTATTTATATATTGTTGGTCGAAACAATTGACGACAGTTCAATTCTGTGAAGAGGAATTGGATATCGACCACAATACAGCTGTCGATTATAATAATTTCATGCGTGAGGCCTGTGCGGCTGAGATTTTGTGCAATCCTACCAAAATAGGGGGTAAGGATATGGTCGTCGAAATCGACGAAACTGTATTTGCACGCCGCAAATACAATAGGGGACGCGTTTTACCGCAACAATGGGTGTTTGGCGGCGTCTGCAAAGAGTCCTCCGAGGTTTTCCTTTTTGCGGTGGATCAACGAAACGCCGAAACACTAAATGCTTGTATTAAGCAATGAATTTTGCCAGGCTCAATAATCCATGTAGATCTTTGGAAAGATTATTGTGGCGTGCAAAGCTTGAAAGGATACAGCTTTCAGCACAGGACTGTTAATCATTCTGTTAAATTTGTGACTTCAGACGGTATCCACACGCAACAGATAGAGTCGACATGGAACCAACTAAAATGTGGAAATAGACGACGATGGGGTACACATCGATCCATGATCGACTCATATCTTGTGGAATTTATTTGGCGTAGAAGACACCGAAACGACAACAGTTTTGATGCTATTTCTTAAAAATGTTAGATTGATCGATTGATCGATCAAATCTTCTAAGAATTTTAAAAATTACTGTTTTTGAAATTCCTTAAAAATGTTAGAATGATCGATTGATCGATCAAATCTTCTAAGAATTTTAAAAATTACTGTTTTTGAAATTTAATGTTCAATAATTTTATGTAGAAAATCTCAAATTTCCAAAGCTTTGAATTATAGATCATGATAAATATGCAGATTGCAGTACTGCAATAAAAATTGTATGTTTATATTTGAAATTTTTGAGATTTTTCAAATTCAAAACATTTTATTTCGAAAAAATGAAGAAACTTGAATAACTTTTCGTGCATTTATTGAAAAACTTTACAATGATTGCAATTACACAGGAAATTCATGCAAATAATACAAATATATTTAAAAGTCATTCCGACTTCAATTCGCTTAAAATTTTAAAAAATTAAATATTTATTTATTTTTTTAATTTTAAATATTTAAATTTGTGCTTGTTTCTCCCAAAAAATTGGATAGTTGAAAGAGTACTTACAATTCCGCTATTTTAGCACATTTTCATTTTGCTACGACAAAAGTCAGTATAACGGAAAAGATCCAAATCAGCTAACTGAGTCTACGTATTTAATATAATTATAAAATAAACAAAACATAATAATGCAAAATCAAAATTTAATAATTGAATAATAAAATAAATAATTGTTTTTAGATTTTCTATAATTTAAATCAAGTTAAAATAAAAAATTGAAATTTAAAATAAACGTCATTTTTATGAATTGACTAATAAATAACAGACGTTGTATCAGAATAAGAATTAGAGGTCATCAGAAGGAACTGTTATGTTATCATGTTTCGGCCCCTATCTTCTCTACCCAACCTAGCAGCGGGGCTAAATACATGCTAATGATGTATTTCCTCTGAAATAACTATCTAGTATCTTATTCTAATGCAAAGTATATTATTTATTACCCATCCATAAAAATTTGCAACTTAAGAGTTTAAATTTATTCTTTATATTATTGTCAATAATATATTGACAATTTTTAGGAGAGTTGTCTTTCTCGGAGCGTAATAAAAGTGAGCGCATACGTTATAAATTGAACTTTAACTCGGAGTCTTCCAAGAGATCGTCAATTCCTATCACCCGAGCGTTTCGTAATTTTATCATGTTAATTCGTGCTTTGTCTTAATCGACGCCTGTCAAAGCTGGGACAAAATTTTTTCAATATGCAATCCGAAAAAAAACAACAGAAAAGCAGTTTCCCATTAATTTATGTCAGCTGTATATGTGACCAATTGTATTGCAGCAATTATATCAGGGCAACATATGCCCTGATATGAGAATCACGTTCGCAATTTTAGTCAAATTCGTTACCAATGAAGACCAGTTTTGCATTTCTTTCATTTAAAATTCAAATAGGTATTGAACAATCCCTACACCAGAGTCCTAAATTCGAGTACCATCTGACATCATCTTTAATCCAGACTGATGAAATGAATGATTTGCGTATAACAGATTAGCTTCATGTACTACACGTTGACAATTGATAATTCCTACTCATTATTAAACTAATTATTTCTACTAACAACGTATGGTTAAATAAACAGTTTTCTTGCAAATTTCGTTATAATTTCGATTGTCTTTTTACACAACAGGGCAAATTTGAACCAAATATTTGCTTCTGACTTTGCTTTACTTAAGCACGTGTGATTAAATTATTTAAATGAAAATAGCAGTTTGTGACAACTCAATTTTTTATCTTGTTCATATTTTTTAAATGCTCCTCAACTTATTAATTTAATAGGTAGGTTAAATTTGTTGCTTAATGTTTTAACCACTTCGCAAACCTCGTCTTTAGTATAATATATTTTACTATTTTTATTATAAAAAAGATTATTAATTTTCTTTATTATTAAAGAAAAATATTATATTATAATATCTACAGCTGCTTCGAGGATCAACAGTATTTGTTCGTCGCCATCGAAATACTTGGCGCGGTCGGCCCAAGCGCAACAGCGCTTTTGAGGCAGCTTGGTTCGAGGTTGGTGCGGACAACCGGTGATAAACGCGCATTCAGCTGGCTCATGCAACGAATCATTGCAGCCGTGCAACGAGGGAATGTGTTATCCTTTTTGAAGTCGGCTGGAGATCCCTCTCTAGGCAACTACCTTGTTATTTAATTCCGATTTATTTCTTTGCACAAACGTTGTTTTTTATAATAAATAATTAACATTTATTTAATAATATAGCATTCAAGTCAAAGGAAATTGTTTTAGAAGAATTAAAACTCTTGAATTAACTGTTATTGAACAAGTTTTGAAATAATAGTAACTGTTATTGAATAATATTGCATTCGGTTCAAAATAAATTGTTTGTGGCGAAGAATCCCCGAGAATTAAAACTTTTGAATTAAATGCTATTGAATAAGCAACAGTTGAAATAATTTAAAGTGTTTTATAATATTTTTCAACTAAAATCAGATCCTTTTAAAGAGTCTACGTATTTTATACTATGTATAAATTAAAAATAAAGCTAAATAATTATAAATAATAAATAATTATATATGATTTTATCGAATAATATTGCATTCGGGTCAAAATAAATTGTTTTTTAATTGCGAAATATCCTCGATAATTAAAAGTCTTGAATTAATTGTTATTGAACAAGCAACACTTGAACTAATTGAAAGTGTTTTTTAAGATTTTTAAACTAAAATCAGAGCATTTAACAGAGTCTACGTATTTTATACTATGTATAAATTAAAAATAGAGCTAAATAATTATAAATAAAAAATAATTATGTAAGATTTTATCGAATAATATTGCATTCGGGTTAAAATAAATTATTTTTGGCGAAGCATCTACGAGAAAATAAACTCTTGAATTGACTATTTATTAGTCAATTCATAAAAATGACCTTTAATAAAACTGACTTTTATTTTAAATTTCAATTTTTTATTTTAACTTCATTTAAATTATAAAAAATTTTATAACAATTATTTATTTTATTATTTAATTATTAAATTTTGATTTAGCATTATTATGTTTTCTTTATTTTATAATTATATTAAATATGTAGACTCAGTTAGTTGATTTGATTATTTAAATATTTCGACTGTTCGTGCAGCCTTTTTCAATCTGAAATTTATACATTAGATAAGCGTTAGAAATTAAATCAGACAAAATCATAACATTAAAACGAGGACTCGGGAACTCAGAATCGTCTAACCCCTTGAGAGGAGTTTTAAATTCCTATTTTGGATAGAGTTTAAAAGACTTTAAACTCCATCAACAACACTCCGATTTTAAATTGTTGATTTAAAATATATTTAATATAAAAATTATATATTTTGGTAAATAGTAAAATAATAATAAATATACCCTGTTAAATGATCTGATTTTAGTTTAAATACCTTAAAAACACTTTCAATTATTTCAAGAGTTGCTTTTTCAATAACAGTTAATTCAAGAGTTTTAATCTATTATTGGTAAATAATAATTATAGCTGGATTATAGAAAATAAGAAATTATTTTTGATATTTCGCTAACTTCTGTTAGCATCTTCAAAAAATTGCCTAAAATTTTTAATACAACACGTCAACTTTGCACATCGTAAAATTAAATTATTTTCTTTGCAGGCTCAAAAATATAATGGCTATTTTACATTTCATTCTCTTTATTTCGACTTTTTTCCAAGCTTATTATATTATTTCTTTTTTTTAATAATAATATAAATTATTCAAAAATAAGACAGCTTAAAGGTTACCCTCTAATGGGTCCAAAGTGGCAATTCAAAATCTGAATTTTTAGTTCAAAGGGAGTTGATCGTACAAATCGACTTAGAGTGGTGCGTCCTTATCGTGAATTAGAGTTCCTGGTTCTTGATACCTGTTTCGCATAGCCATCGATGTGGATTTTATAATAAGGAGTGAAATCCTGGCTCTTTCTTGACGGATCAAATCGGGATATGAAAGGTTGTTGTTGCTCGCTTTAAGTGAAGATATGCGCTTAAGTATCGAGTCCGCTATCTTTCCAATACCACCAACAGTTGAGAAAATCAACGGGTGAAACGAAGCATTTTCTATTTTCGCAATCCGCTCTGTAAATTTTAGGTTGAATGTAGGTTCAACCTTCATTAATATTATTATATTAATAATAATTATGATATTAATTATATTAATTTTTTTCAATTATAACAATTTTTATACCCATAATCTAGAATTAATTGAAAATTGTGAATTAAGAAAGCTGCTATCAAAAGGGTATAAATATAGATTAAATAACAACAACGACAAAAATAAAATTTACAGTTCGTTATATAATAACTTAAATGATTACTTTAGTAAGCTGATTAATAGTGAAAGCTCGAATATATCTAAGATAAAAATTTAGAAAGATTATATATTTGATAAAATTAAAAATAAAATGAAAATAACAAACAATTATAAAATGGAAGATAAAATTAATAACGATATGTGTACAGAACTTACTCAATTAAAGGATAACTATATAATAACAACTATTGATAAAGCTAGTAATAACTTTGTCTTCATATGCAAAAAGCTTTATTATGATAATACTAATGAAAGAGGTTAATTCTAATGATTTAAATGTAAATCCAACATATGAACGTAGTGAGTTGAGTTTAGAAACAATTATTACAAGTCACTGTTCTAATAAAAAGGGTATAAAGGTTGAATTAGATAATAAAACTATACCTATATTATATTGGAATCCAAAATTACATAAAAATCCAATAAAACCTAGGTTCATATGTAGTGCGTTTAAATGTACATTAAAACCACTTTCTGTCTATATGAATAAAATACTTAAAGTAATTAAAGCACATTTTAAAAAATATTGCAAGGTAATCGAAATTAATACTGGTATAAAACACTATTTCAGTATTAATTCTACAAAAGAATTTTTAGAACAGACAAAAGGAATAAATTTTCAAAATATAAATACATACGATTTTAGTACTCTTTATACAAATCTAGGTTTAGTAGATATTAAAGAAGCGTTAGTAAAATTAATTAATCTTATATTCGGAAAAAGATATACATATATATGTTATAATAATTATAACGCCTATCTAACAAAAATTAAACCATCAAATAAATATAAATATATGGATAAAATTGAATTAATAGAATCCTTAAATATTTTGATAAATCAAAATTATTTAAAAGTAGGGACATCTATATTTAGACAAGTAAAAGGTGTTCCAATGGGTGGTAATAGTATCCCAATTATAGCTGACTTGTTTTTAAGCTTTATAGAATATGAATTTGTTCATAACTGTGTAAAAACTAAATCTAAACAATATAAATATATGAAATATATGTTTCGATACATTGATGATATATGTGTATTTAATTCTAATAATTTTTATTCAATTAGTGAGCACATTTATCCAGAAAGCCTTATTCTTAACAAAACCAATATTAATGATAAAGAAGGTGTATATCTAGATATGAACATTAAATTAACATTAACTAAAACTACTATTAATTTATATCGTAAAGATGACATATTTAAATTTACAAGAAACATATTTTTGCATGAGCATTCATGCATACCATATAATATAAAATATAATACATTAAATAATGAAATTTTAAGAATTGCAACAATATGTAATGATATTGGCTTTCTTCAAAATCATTTAAATAATTTAATAGATACATATTTTAAACTAGGTTACTATAAAAATAACATCAAGCAGAAAATAGTAAAATATATAAATCAACACAATAATATAAAGAATAAATTTAAACTCTTAAGTGGCAAATTTTTATGGATGGATAATAAATAATATACTTTGCATTAGAATAAGATACTAGATAGTTATTTCAGAGGAAATACATCATTAGCATGTATTTGGCCCCGCTGCTATGTTGGGTAGAGGAGTTAGGGGCCGAAACCTGATAGCATAGCAGTTCCTTCCTGATGACCTCTAATTCTTATTCTGATACAACGTCTGTTATTTATTAGTCAATTCATAAAAATGACGTTTATTTTAAATTTTATTTTTTATTTTTTATTTTTATTTTTATTTTATAACTTGATTTAAATTATAGAAAATCTAAAAACAATTATTAATTTTATTATTTAATTATTAAAATTTTGATTTAGCATTATTGTTTTGTTTATTTTATAATTATATAACAATACGTAGACTCAGTTAGCTGATTTAATTATTTAAATTTTAACTGTACAATTAAGGTTCCCACAAATGGGCCTCTATACATTTAAAATAGTGGTATAAATACCATATCATAAACACATTACTCTGATAAAACACGTCCTGCTCGAAGATACGAAGTCCGCTGAAACTGAACACGTGGACATATAAGCGTCGCAGAGCAAGTTTTCGCAAGACACATACTAATATATGTCCTGATTGATGATATCGTGACGGCGTATTCGCTTTTTTGTTGTTCAGCGATTTTTAGAGCCAATGATTTAATACATGCTTGTGCACTCTTGCCAGCTCCGCCCGTAGTCGCCCAAATAAGGGGACAAAATGAGCTGTGCTCTATTGTATGTATCCTTTCTTCGTACTTGGCACATTTTCTATTTTCGTGGAAAGTGAATGTGACATCTGTTGACTTTTCGCAATAGGACGGAGCATGATTGTTGAAAACGACTACATCAAAAAATGTACGCTCCATATTCCCACCGAACAGTCCATTACCTACTATATCAGCTCGAGCATCATCTTGTCTGGTTGTTGTACTAATATTGAAACTGATGTTTTCAGGAACTGGAGTCAGAGATGGTTCTGCAAACACATTCCAACAGACTGTGTTCAACTTCTTAACCAAAAAGTCTCGAAGTTGAATGCGCTCCTTTTGCACGAGAGAGCATGCGACGTTGTTAATCTCTGACCACATTGACACTTATCCGGCAAATCTTTGGGAGTTAAACCATATCGAACAGACAACGCATCTCGAAACTCTTGCGTTGACAACTGACAATCCGTAGAAACCAACGCATCTCTTGTTAGCCAATTAGAGGCACCCTTCAGGGATGCATATTCCACTGATTTTCGCAATATAGGAATGATCTCTGGCTTGAGTTTTTCAGCATAATTTCGATTTTCTTCTTTATGTTCGTTTTGAATTGCAGACAATAAGTGCATTACTGAGAAACCAATATCTAAATCAGGTTCTTCATATATGGACGATAACAATCGTGCAGCGTTGTACTGTCTGGTTAATTCACTCTCAATATTTCGTATTCCTAGTCCCCCCAAACTGGTTGACAAAGAACATACTCCCCTCAAATCAAGATCAATGTCATCGCCAAACATGGAATTCATAAATTTTGTGTCAATAACATTCTTTAGATCATCCAACCATTCTATGTCACAATCAACGGCTCGGAAAAGGTGAGTCCACTTTGACTGAACTGCAAGAGAGTATGTCACAAATGCGGAATTAGTATCGGCATCAGCGGCATTAGCAACATCCTTGACCAGATTTGACATCGATAAAAACTGCCCGCAGCAATACTCCCTTACAAACTTTGGCGTGCCAATAGGTGCATCAAGTACCTTTAATCCATCTTCATTAATGATTAAACCATCAGCTCCAAAGATATGTTGAGCGCGGATCATGTTTCTTGGATGTATAAGCAACCTCGATTTGTTTGGATTGACATGGTATCCATACTGCTCACCTATTGAGCAAAGAAGACGCCATACACGTGATAGATCGTCAAGCCCACCAACGAAAGTCGAATCATCTGCATACCAGCATTGTTTTATTGACGGAATCGATTCTCTGATTTTATATATCAAGGGCATCTACGAGATTGCAAACGCTGGCATCGCAAGAGGGTCCCCTTGAGTGACACCCTCTGACAATGCTAAATTACCTCCTTGGCCAACAAGTAAAGCATTTAGCTTATATATATTTCTCAGAACACATGTGAAGGCAGGGCATACTTTTTCGACATTTTTAAGCATTAGGCATCTATTCATTAGATTAAACGCATTTTTCGCGTCAACTGACAGTATTCCATATTGCTCGTCCGAGTGGAAATGATCGGTTAATGTATGTATCACATACCCTAGCCCACCTGGCTGTCCCGCACACATTTGCAGATTACCTGCTACTGCCCTTAAATCTCTTTTAGCCACATTCAGAATAGCTTTACCAATTACACGACGAAATACCTCACCTACTCCAATAGGTCGGACACCAGGGCGCTTATTTAACGCAACAATTCTGCTGTTAACGTATGCCTGTAAAGACTCAGCCGGAATTGATTCTGATGCAATGCGCACTGCTAAACCCGCAATGGCATCAGCTAACTTTATCGAGTGTGATCCAAAAGCCGTTAACATTCGTCTGAACGCAATCGCCGTTATCCCAGAAGGACCGGCCCCTCCATGAGTCCTCAATGATTCCCTGATAATTGCACGTCCATCGATTCCACTATATATTGAAAAGTGATGGGATTTACAATTAGTTATAGGAAGCGATAACACTGCATCTTGAGAAAGTGGCTGCGCAGGCGGATGTAATTCAGTCAAAATATCAGATACAAGCTTACCATCACACATATCGTCAAAACTATAAACCGTATTGCCATCTTCAGTGTCTTCAAGGATTTTTATCGCTGCACTCGTTTTGCCTGTTCGCATAAAACGAGAAAATTTTTTCTGCTTACTTATTCTTTGAAAACCCTTTGCAAATCCATCACTAACCATTCGACGTTGTAAGATGCTTGCCTCGTCAAAAAGTTCTTTATACTTTCCCAAATTCCAATCATCCATTCTTCGTAGTAGAGCCTTTCTTATTGTACCAATTCCTCTCGATGGTATTGATTGTAACATCAATTGACTCATTACCACAACTTCTTTCAATGCCCGTTGTTTATGTAAACTAGGGATCGCGACTGCGTTGAATTTTTATGTCAGGAGATTGATAAACTGACCACTGGTACTGCATTTTGGAAGTTTCATGTGATTTGGAACCCAGCTTATCACTGTCATATACATGTCCTCGATCAAATTATCGTAATTTAAATTCTCCCGACGCTGTCCAACGACGACTGGTTCATTAGATGTATCGACTGTTGAAAGATGACAATTTAAATTGTCCAGGGGCACACTATCTAAGTTCTTAGATATCATATTTGGACACGTATTTTGGCAACAAGCTGCTCTGCAGTTGACACATGCTGTTTTATTTTTCGCATACCGACATCCTTTGCATCTTGCAGCATTACTGTTGCATGTACAGCACGGGGCAATATTACTCGGCTTACCCTTCGTCATGGAATGTTTAAGTTAGTTCTCGCTGGCTTGTACTTGTGATGATGTATTGTGAATTTCGTTGTTGTATGTTATTTGTATTTACTTCAGATTGTATTTTATTTATTGTATGTTTATTAGAAACCGAAATTTTTTTTTATTATATTAATTATATTAACTATTATAATTATATTATTTTTTTTATTTTTTAAATATATTATTAATTACAACATATGGTTCCCTCAAATGAACATATGGTTCCCTCAATTATTATATTAATAATAATTGTAACTGCAATACCGCAGGTGTAGTGTATCTAATACAATGTACATGTGGATTTCAATATATAGGAAAAACATATCAAATGTTAAAAACTAGGTTTAGGCAAAACATATATAATATACAGCATAATAGTCAAGCTATATTTCATAAACATATGAGATTAAAAGGACATGATATTAAAAACTGTAAATTATTTATTTTAGAACATATTATCGAAGAAAACATTTCAATATTAAATCAAAAACTATTAGAAAAAGAAGATTTTTGGATTAAAACGCTTAATTCCATGTACCCATTAGGATTGAATGACGTGGTACAATGAATTGGCAGAAGTAGTATAATACATAATAAACAACCATATTATAATAATACGGTAAGACGCAAACCAAGAAGTAATGGTGATAAAAGGAATAAAAAATAAACTTAAAAATATGAAAAAAGATATGCATATAAATGAACAATTAGAAATATTAAAACAACTTTTAAGAGATAATAAGCTGAAAGATCTTTATGTAAATATAAGAGGATTTTCTAAAGATATCATATGTTCAATAAATCAAAAATTAATTAACGACTATGATAGGCTAAGTTGTATAATAGACAGTTATTGTAATACAAAATACTATAATAGTACAATAAATGTAAATAATAACAATAGAAAATATGCATTAACCATAAACTTCATTAATAAATGTATAGATAACATAAATATAGCCGGACTTTTAAATAATTCTAAAAGTAAAGAAATAATAGGGTCAGATTTAAGTAAATATATTCCTAAAATAAGGTATAAACTCCTACCACCATTAGGACGAAAAATTTGTAATTATAATAAAGAATTAAAATCAATATGTAACGATAATATTAGAAACATAATGGAAACAGAATGCAATTGTAAAAGTCTTAGTTTTGATAAAATAAATGAACATATATGTACCCATAATCTAGAATTAATTGAAAATTGTGAATTAAGAAAGCTGCTATCAAAAGGGTATAAATATAGATTAAATAATAACAACGACAAAAATAAAATTTACAATTCGTTATATAATAACTTAAATGATTACTTTAGTAAGCTGATTAATAGTGAAAGCTCGAATATATCTAAGATAAAAATTTGGAAAGATTATATATTTGATAAAATTAAAAATAAAATGAAAATAACAAACAATTATAAAAGAAAAGATAAAATTAATAAAGATATGTATAAAGAACTTACTAAATTAAAGGATAACTATATAATAACAACTATTGATAAAGCTAGTAATAACTTTGTCTTCATATGCAAAAAGCTTTATTATGATATACTAATGAAAGAGGTTAATTCTAATGATTTAAATGTAAATCCAACATATGAACGTAGTGAGTTGAGTTTAGAAACAATTATTACAAGTCACTGTTCTATAATGGATAAAAAGGGTATAAAGGTTGAATTAGATAATAAAACTATACCTATATTATATTGGAATCCAAAATTACATAAAAATCCAATAAAACCTAGGTTCATATGTAGTGCGTTTAAATGTACATTAAAACCACTTTCTGTTTATATGAATAAAATACTTAAAGTAATTAAAGCACATTTTAAAAAATATTGCAAGGTAATCGAAATTAATACTGGTATAAAACACTATTTCAGTATTAATTCTACAAAAGAATTTTTAGAACAGACAAAAGGAATAAATTTTCAAAATATAAATACATACGATTTTAGTACTCTTTATACAAATCTAGGTTTAGTAGATATTAAAGAAGCGTTAGTAAAATTAATTAATCTTATATTCGGAAAAAGATATACATATATATGTTATAATAATTATAACGCCTATCTAACAAAAATTAAACCATCAAATAAATATAAATATATGGATAAAATTGAATTAATAGAATCCTTAAATATTTTGATAAATCAAAATTATTTAAAAGTAGGGACATCTATATTTAGACAAGTAAAAGGTGTTCCAATGGGTGGTAATAGTAGCCCAATTATAGCTGACTTGTTTTTAAGCTATATAGAATATGAATTTGTTCATAACTGTGTAAAAACTAAATCTAAACAATATAAATATATGAAATATATGTTTCGATACATTGATGATATATGTGTATTTAATTCTAATAATTTTTATTCAATTAGTGAGCACATTTATCCAGAAAGCCTTATTCTTAACAAAACCAATATTAATGATAAAGAAGGTGTATATCTAGATATGAACATTAAATTAACATTAACTAAAGCTACTATTAATTTATATCGTAAAGATGACATATTTAAATTTACAAGAAACATATTTTTGCATGAGCATTCATGCATACCATATAATATAAAATATAATACATTAAATAATGAAATTTTAAGAATTGCAACAATATGTAATGATATTGGCTTTCTTCAAAATCATTTAAATAATTTAATAGATACATATTTTAAACTAGGTTACTATAAAAATAACATCAAGCAGAAAATAGTAAAATATATAAATCAACACAATAATATAAAGAATAAATTTAAACTCTTAAGTGGCAAATTTTTATGGATGGATAATAAATAATATACTTTGTATTAGAATAAGATACTAGATAGTTATTTCAGAGGAAATACATCATTAGCTTGTACTTGGCCCCGCTGCTATGTTGGATAGAGGAGTTAGGGGCCGAAACCTGATAGCATAGCAGTTCCTCCTGATGATCTCTAATTCTTATTCTGATACAACGTCTATTATTTATTAGTCAATTCATAAAAATGACGTTTATTTTAAATTTTATTTTTTTTAACTTGATTTAAATTATAGAAAATCTAAAAACAATTATTAATTTTATTATTTAATTATTAAATTTTGATTTAGCATTATTATGTTTTATTTATTTTATAATAATATTAAATACGTAGACTCAGTTAGCTGATTTAATTCTAGATAGCTGCAATGGCTCTATAATTTAATTAAACCAGTGGCTCCATAATTTAATATTATCCAAAGATTATTATTTTTCTTTATTATTAAAGAAACATTATTATTTTATAATAAATAATTAACATTTATTTAATAATATAGCATTCGGGTCAATCAAATTGTTTTAGGCGAAGCACCCCCGAGAATTAACCTCTTGAATAAAATGTTATTGAACAAGCAATACTTGAAATAGTGAAAAGAAGATTGTTTATTAATATTTTTAAACTAAAATCAGATCATTTAACATAGATTATTTACCGAAATATATAATTTATATATTAAATATATTTAAATAATATGTAATACGAAATATAATTAATATATAGTATCTTTAAGAAGCTAATGCATTTTTGAAATAATAGTAACTGTTATTGAACAAGCAACATTTGAAATATTTAAAATAAGAGTGTTTATTATGATTTTTGATATTTTAAAAATGATTCTAAATGTTATTTTAATCATATTACATGTTATATGCATTATATACGATGTCATGTATCAATGTCTGTTCATATAATGGTGAAATTAAATATTCCATATTCCATGCATATTCCATATTAGATGTTTGCACGATCTATGCTTAAAAATGTTTTTAACTATTTAACTTATAAAATGATAAGATTGAACGAATAAAGCATCATTTAATAAGTATCAATATAACTATACTATCAGGTATAACTATCAATTAAATCATTAAATATTAAATTTTTGTGTTGAAGCGGTTGTTGAGTCTACGGGCAAAGTTTTCGGTTTACCACGCAATCTTCGTTCCTATTTTAACCTATGGTCATGAACTTTGGGTTTTGACCGAAATGATAATATCTCGGAAAAAGATGACCGAAATGAGGTTCCTTCGCAGTGTGGCCGTTCTTAACTTTAGACCCACGACCCGACATCCGGACCTGTAGTTGACAGGAAAAACCTCATATTATTTTTTTCTTGTCAAGAAATCGTTGCTGTTGAATAAATCACCATTTTATTATTAATTTAACTTGAATGCATATGTGAGCTGAAATTCTTCGGGTTGTGGCACAATATTATCCTCACAGGTATTGTTCCTATTCTTGATACAGCAGGACGCTACTAATCAGTCTGGGTGGGTCTCATCAGCTGCTGACCCAGACCTACATTTCACGTTTCGACCCTTATTATCTGCTTTCTCTGTACACTGATGCTGATCGGATTTGAACTCAGGACGTCTGTATCTTGATTCAACGCTACATCTACTTCTCTGGCTGCTCCAGTTGTGTAGGTATACATTGTTGTATATTACTTTCAGTAGGGGATCGTATTCTAACGATCTATTAGAAACCTACCTAGTTGTGTGATCCGCTAGCCGGTTCACTGTTTTTCATGCTGCCACTTGCAATGAATGTTTTTAATTTAACTTGAATGCATCTGTGAGCTGAAATTCTTCGGGTTGTGGCACAATATTATCCTCACAGGTATTGTTCCTATTCTTGATACAGCAGGACGCTACTAATCAGTCTGGGTGGGTCTCATCAGCTGCTGACCCAGACCTACATTTCACGTTTCGACCCTTATTATCTGCTTTCTCTGTACACTGATGCTGATCGGATTTGAACTCAGGACGTCTGTATCTTGATTCAACGCTACATCTACTTGTCTGGCTGCTCCAGTTGTGTAGGTATACATTGTTGTATATTACTTTCAGTAGGGGATCGTATTCTAACGATCTATTAGAAACCTACCTAGTTGTGTGATCCGCTAGCCGGTTCACTGTTTTTCATGCTGCCACTTGCAATGAATGTTTTTAATTTAACTTGAATGCATCTGTGAGCTGAAATTCTTCGGGTTGTGGCACAATATTATCCTCACAGGTATTGTTCCTATTCTTGATACAGCAGGACGCTACTAATCAGTCTGGGTGGGTCTCATCAGCTGCTGACCCCGACCTACATTTCACGTTTCGACCCTTATTATCTGCTTTCTCTGTACACTTATGCTGATCGGATTTGAACTCAGGACGTCTTTATCTTGATTCAACGCTACATCTACTTGGCTGGCTGCTCTAGTTGTGTAGATATACATTGTTGTATATTACTTTCAGTAGGGGATCGTATTCTAACGATCTATTAGAAACCTACCTAGTTGTGTGATCCGCTAGCCGGATCACTGTTTTTCATGCTGCCACTTGCAATGAATGTTTTTAATTTAATTTTATTATTAATTAATTATTATTGTTTAATAATTATCAGATATGACTATCGATTAAATGATTAAATATTAAATTTTTATGGTTCAATGATTTATAATTATTTATTAAATTGTTACAAATAAACCATTTAAAGTGTACTTATTTTTATTCTACCTATCAAAATTCAATAAAAATATTGAATTTTTATACTAAAAAATATTTTATTGTTAAAATGCAATTCGAATTACTGTTTTTCGTTAAAATACAGTAGTATCGGCTTATTATTGTAAAACGCAAAATGCATCGCAACAACGAATTAAATCTTCTTTTTGAAAACTAAAATATAAAAAATCATGTTGTTCATTCACGTTGCTCCAATATTTCATTTTTGTTGTCATATTCTAGTAAGACGCAGATTTAACAGATAATAATTCAATAATCAAAATTTTAAAATAACAGGAAAACAGCAACTTGGCGAAAAACGACACCTTCCGAAAGATAGAACACAACTATC
Source organism: Pomphorhynchus laevis (assembly GCA_012934845.2). Taxonomy (NCBI): domain Eukaryota; kingdom Metazoa; phylum Acanthocephala; class Palaeacanthocephala; order Echinorhynchida; family Pomphorhynchidae; genus Pomphorhynchus; species Pomphorhynchus laevis. The sequence goes on from WNNJ02002338.1 coordinate 69,229, forward strand.
ACCATATAGTTGATGACTGTATAAAGAAATTGAGAGAGGGGATAAACAAATATCATTCACATTGAGATAAAATTGTTCTGATCTTCATTTTTGCACATTCGTGTTGGATATACTAAAGTATATTTGTCAGCGTTATTTGGGTGATCGGCAATCATATCACAGCTATATAAAATTAAAACAAGGAGAATTAAAATAAAGGTATTCAAACTGTATGGCCGTTTGACGGATGATGTTCGCATAAGAATATTGGTAATGATGACGATTGAAATGACAAAATGTCGAATGAATCTCTAATTTTCTACTGTCGTTGTTGTTGAGTAATGAAATACTATCAAACAAACATAAAATTGGCAGACTTCATATCTTTCTCTATAAAAGACAACAACGAGTTCGTTTCTTCTTTTCAGTTTTAGGTGGCTCGAGCGCAGCAAGGATGGCTTCGTCGAACACATTCTTTAAACCTTTCTGAAATATAATTTTAATATAAGCACAATATTATTTACTTTAAATTAAAATTATACACCAAATAAAAATTATCTACGAAATAAAATAATTTAAAAAAACGTAATTATCTACAAAATAAAATAATCTTAAAACAACGCAATTCTTCCAGATCATGGTGAATTAAAATTATTTAATTCCTTTAGATTAGCAAGCAAATTATAAGATAAAACATCTAACAAAGATTTGCCTACCCATACATTTAGTTCGTAAAGAGCATATCACACTAGTGAATATCAAGTGTATGATTAATTATCTGAATTTAAAACTACAGACTACAATTTAAATTTAATTTTCTATGAATGAGAATACAATAATTTCGTGATAGCCGTATATAGATAATCTTCAAACCAGCTTTTGTACCTCTATTGCAATTGAGTATATACGGGATTAAAATACAACTGTGGATCAAGATCAAATACCCTATTATTAAATATTACAATATTACGCATAAAAGCTAGAGTGTACTCGAAATTTAACGTTTCGCACAGATAATGGGAGAAATCAGATCAGATAACAGAGTCTACGCAGTTTATACTATATATAAATAAAACTAAATATAAATAATAAATAATTATATAATATTTTATACAATATTTACTTATATAAAGTTAAAATTTAAAATTTTAATATAAAATAAAATTCAATTTATATGAATTGACTAATGATCATCAATTACCCTATCGTGGATTGGGTAATTTGCGCGCCTGCTTCCTTCCTTGGATGTGACAGCCGTTTCTTATGCACTCTCCGGAATCGAACCCTGATTCCCCGTTACCCGTTACAACCATGGCAGTAATATCGACTACCATCAAAAGTGGATAGGTCAGACACTTGCAATCAACGTCACTGCTATGATATCAGGTTTCGAATCCTATTTCTCGACCCCTCATCGCAGCGGGAGGTCAAATACGCGCTAATGACGTATTTCCATTGATGAAATTTGATTAATAGTGTAGATTATTCTAATACGAAGCATATTGTTTATTATCCATAAACATTTTCGGCTTAGTTGTTTAAATAAATTTTTTAAAAATATTTTATTTTTTATATTCTAAAATTATAATAAAAAATCCATCAAACTTGCTAATAAATTAGCAGAAAAAATAGTCGTATCAAGAATCGTTTTAGAATTTCTGACAGAGGTTCTATTAACGGGAAAACAAAATCCACAGATCAATAATAACATGTTAGTAGAACATGTTATTCATATGTAGGGCGAACAAACGACCGGTGACAACACCTGTAAAGGAGCATCGCAGTGCATGTAAGAGAAGAGACGCGTCCTTCGCTATCTTGAATCATCCATAAAGGCAGATCACCAAATCGATTTTGATAACGTTGACATTTTAGAGAAAGAACCTAACAGCTTTAGAAGGTTAATCCTCGAATCGCTGCACATTCATAAAACGAAAATATTGATGGACGTAAACAAGTCAAATTACAATTTAAAACTTTCGCACGACTCAATGGACTAAGATCGAAAGGCATTAAGTGTGATTCTTGCATGTTTAGTGACTAGATAGTGTATAAAAGTTGTAATACTTTATTTTAGACTTAATTTTGAGAAGGATCACTAGCTTGATCGAAACGTTTGTAAAACATATACGTAATTCTCTTTGTTTTCGTGTGGATAAAAATGCCAAAGAAACAATTTTTTTATATTCTAAAATTATAATAAAAAATCCATTAAACTTGCTAATAAATTAGCAGAAAAATAGTCGTATCAAGAATCGTTTTAGTATTTCTGACAGAGGTTATATTAACGGGAAAACAAAATCCACAGATCAATAATAACATGTTAGTAGAACAATCAGATCAGATAACTGAGCCTACGTATGTTATACAATAAATATAAAAATAAAGATAAATAATAAATATTTATAAAATATTTAATACTATTAATTATTATATCAAGTTAAAATAAAAAATTTTTATTTAACATAAAAGTCAATTTTTATGAATTGACTAATAAATAACAGACGGTGTATGTTGCCAGAATAATGTTACCTTCATGGTCAGAATGTGAAACAATATTGATTGAAATTTACATTTGAATTATTAAATAAACATATTGTTAATTGTTTGTTCTAATTCAGATAAGAATCCTATAAATATTTTATTTTCCGGGGGTAAAAGCTAATGATTTTATAAAATTTATTCAGCATCTTAAAAAACATTTTGTCAATAAAAATCGAAATATTAAAAATTTACAGAGAATATAAATAACATTAAATGATATAACATGTATAAATATATAACATATATATAACATATATAATTTAAGCGATAAAATATAATATTACCGGGGATAAAACAAAATTACGAACCTGAGTTAGTGCTGAGCATTCAACATATTTAATAGCTTTCAGTTCTTTAGCTAGACGTTCACCTTGATCCAAGGTAACTGGTTTCTGTTTATTTTTGGCAAGTTTTTCAACAGTATGCCGATCATCACGCAAATCTGTCTGTGTACCGACAAGCAGAAATGGCGTCTTCTGGCAATGGTGAGATATTTCAGGAACCCACTAAAATTGCAATATTATTGTAATTATTTTTTATAATTAATTTTAATATGAACGTATTTGGAGTAAAACGTTGCTGATTTAAATTTAAAAAACTAGATGGATTTATGAATAAGAATTGCATACAAATTTTTTTCAATATAAAAATGAAATATACAACACAACTAAAAGATATTTCAAATAATGAAAATTAATTATATTATAACTAGATAAATGGATAAAATGTTTCTTCTTCTTCTTCTTCTTCTTTTTCTTTAGCCTTTTTCCCGTGTGTTGGCGGGGTCGGCTCTCATGGAACGCATCCTCCATTTGCAACGATCCGAAGCCAGATCAGGGTGTAGTCCAGCATCTCTTAGATCCTTGTGCAGCGTGTCAGACCATCGCTGTCTTGGTCGTCCTTTGGGGCGTTTGCCTTTAAAGTCTATTTTCAAGCCTGCCTTTGCGATGGAACCGTCATGTGCCCGTAGAGTGTGGCCAAACCAGCGGAGACGGGCTTCTAGCATTTTCTCACTGATAGGCATCACACCGTATCGTCGGTAAATATCATCATTGCGAACCCGATTTAGGAGACTAAAACCGCTTGTCCATCGAAGCATCTTCGTCTCCATGACAGCGAGACGACGTTCCGCTATCTTTGTGATAGGCCAGCATTCTGCTCCATAAAGAGCAATGGGACGAATAACGCTTCGATATATCTTTGACTTTATGCTATCCTTCATTTTGCGGTCGCACATTATGCCAGTTGTAGCACGCCACTTCATCCATGTAGCATTGATTCTGGCAGTTATTTCGTTGTTCAATTCGCCATCAGCTGAGAGCACCGATCCTAGATATTTGAAATTTTCGGTCCGTGGAAGGTCTGTTCCGTTTATATTGATCGTGCCCGTATCGTTTGTATTGGTCGTCAAGTACTTAGTCTTCCTAGTGTTAAGCCGCAGGCCATGTTGTGCTAATCTGTCATTCCAAAGCTTGACTAACTGCGTGAGGTCGGTCTTATTGACGGAAGCTAGAAAGACGTCGTCCGCATATAGTAGGGTATAAGGTGCTTGACGCTGAATGTCGCTCGTTAAGGTATCCATGACCAGAATAAACAGAAGTGGCGAAAGCACGCTTCCTTGGTGGACGCCGACGGAAATACGAAATGGTTTTGATACTCCAGCTGTGCATCGTACTCTGCTTCTTGGGCCGATGTAGAGCAGCTTGACCCACTCAACCAGATGCTCTGGGATTTGATGTTGGCGTAGCGCATGCCAGATAAGCTCATGTGGAACGCGATCGAAAGCTTTCTCTAAGTCGAGGAATGCTATGTGAAGAGGTGTGTCTTTTTCCCGATATTTTTCGATCAGCAGCCGCGCGGCATGTATGGCGTCGGTGGCGCCACATCCCTTGACGAAACCAGCCTGATTGATTGTACAATTTGCGATTTTGCGTATACGCTGGTCAAGAATTCGCTCGAATACCTTCATAGTATGAGATAGCAATCTGATAGGGCGGTAGTTTGAACATTCAGCTGGATTTCCTTTCTTTTTCCAAATTGGTACCGTGGTGCTATATTGCCAATCAGTCGGTGTTGTGTGTTCTTCGATGATTTTGTTAAAGAGTTTCGCTAACCAAGGTGCTGGGTTCCAGCACTTGGATTTCCATAGCTCGGCTGAGATGTCATCTGGGCCTGCTGTTTTTCCCTTCTTTGTCCTCTTTAACGCTTCATCAACTTCCTCCGTGCTAATTGGGAGTAATGGACCGAGTACTGTTTGGGCTTGTGAGATTGGGGGGTGAGTGAACCCTTCAGTACATACTTCCTCAAAATACTCACGCCATCTTTCTAAAACTGCTGGTCGACCTACGATTTGTTCGCCGTTTTTATCATTAACGCAGTGGAACTTTTCGATGTCCTGAGTTTGTTTGTGGCGGAGCTTGAGAAGTCGGAAAAGGTCGCGTTCGCCGTCTCGAGTATCCAGCTTCTTGTACACTTCCTCATAATGGATGGCTCGTGCGGACGCCACGGCTTTCTTCGCTTTACGCTTGGCTTCGTGATACTTCTGCCAATTTACATGGGTCTTATCATCGAGGAATACGTGATATTGTCGCTTCTTTTCACGCACCCTCATTTTCACCTCATCTGTCCAAAGCCAAGTATCAAAATTGATGTAGCGTCTTCCGGGCTTGGTGGATCCAATTGTCTTTTTGGCGGCGATGTGAATAATATCTTTGACTCTGTTCCATGTGTTCTCGACGTCTGTTACGTCAGGCAATTGTATGCGATGTATCATTTCAGACTCCTTCTCGTGGAATCGCTACCACTTGATGTGTGATGGGCCGGTACGCTTTTCCTGATGTTGTTTGGGTGGTTTAATATTCAAAACTGCGATTACGGGACGATGCTGTGCTGCTGTTGTCTCATAAGGTATGACCTTTACGTCATGTACAGTGGACATTTGTTTGCGCCGTACAAGAATGAAGTCAATCTGCGATTTGTTTACTCCACTGTAGTATGTTGGAAGCTGTGTGGGCCGCTTTATGAACCATGTATTGGTGATGATGAGGTCGTGGGAGTCTGAGAAGTCGACAATGCGCTCGCCATCTTTGTTTCTCTGACCGTATCCATTTCCACCATGGCACTGATTTCCTTCGGCCCGTTGGCCAACATGACCGTTGAGATCTCCTGCGATTATTAGATAATCTTCAGCGGGAATTTTGCGTGTGTTGCTGTCCAGCATCTCCCAAAATGTATCTTTCGCTGATTCGCTTTGTCCTGTCTGTGGTGCATAAGCAGAGAAAATGTGAATTGTTCGCTCCATGGTAACGATGGTTATCTTCATTAGCCGGTCGTCATAACGATTCACCTCCTTTACAGCATCACGGAACTGCTCGGAGATAGCTATACCAACCCCATTTCGTGTTCGAGTGTTACCGTTGTAAAAAAGTTTGTAACCGTTATTGCCGCGTTCGCGCTCCATGTCATAGGCTTTTGCACCACTCCATTTCGTCTCTTGTAATGTACATACGTCGATTTTCCTTCTTCGCAGCATCATCGCTAGTTCTTCGGTCCTACTAGTAAGTGTGCCGATGTTTAGAGATGCTACGCGCATCTTTTCGTGAGCTTTATTTGTGTTTTTATAACACTGGACTGGATTACTTAAATCCCGGCGTCGTCCATGCGTCGAGAACCCTCGCGTATTTATCAGTAAAACCGGGCCTCGTCTTACCGCGAGGCCCGGTTTTAAATGGATAAAATGTTTAATTGTATTAAATGTAGAGCCGCTAGGTGCCAGTCGATAAAGTATTAAACTGGAACCTATTGCCAATTAGTTTCTTCGTGGAGCGGCCCAGGCAACGTATGTTCGACATTCGTCGATCAACGGCTAAATAATTGGCGGGCTTGCTTCAACCGTAGGGATAGTTCTTTCATAGACTATCATAGATCCATCCGATGACTCCAACGGCGGATTTGACAATGAACGAAAAGGCGGAAGAGAGTCACGGATGCCTGCTGCCTTACAGTAGTGATGTTGGATCAACAAAGGATATTGGGAACGGGAGACAGCTGAACAAGCAAAATCACTCCGATGACTCTAACGGCAGATTGGATCATAGACGAAAAGGCGGAAGATAGTCTAGGAGACCTGTTTCTTTAGAGTAGCGATGCTGGATCATCAAAGGATATCGGGAACGGGAGATAGCCGAACAAACAAATCAAGACAATGAAAATGACAAGCAACAAATTTGCAAAAAATAAATCAAGTGCGAAGAGCAATGGTCAACTCACCACTGACCGGAGGAGTTTTCATTGTCGGGTGCCGTGTGACAAGGCAGTTTTACGGAGACAGCGAAAGTCATCAACATCCGAAGCGAACTAGTCTTCACGTAGGAACGTGGAATGTCATCTCGCTGAAGGGGAAGGAACTAGAATTAGTTGAAGAGATAGTTCGCTTTGGTCTAGAAATAGTCGGAGTGACTTCTCTTTACTATTCTGGAACTAGAACTAAACTATTAGATCAAAGCTAGACCTTGAACTATTCGGGAATTAACAAGCGAAAGCGATGACAGGCGGGTGTAGGGGTACTTACAAGTCTCCGGTTGTTGTTCGTGTAGAGAGGTTTAACCCAGTGAAGGAAATGCTGGCGTCTCTGATACTTTTAGTCAAAGAGGAAAAGGAAATAACTGTTGTGTGTACATATGCTCCTAACCTTCACTCTCTGATGGGTGGACACCAATAATTAGAGATTTTGCCCAACAGAATAATCTGGCTTATAAGGCGACTTTGTCTGATAAATAAGTGGAAGCTGTAGACAAGTACTGAAAGGCAAAGAGAGCTTCAACTCTAGCAGTTATCAAATCGAAGGCGGCTTGGGAGAAGTTTGGAGAGCACTTATAACTTTAATATAGGTCTGCTTCGAAGATGTTCTGGAGGACGATCAGGAACCTTCGTGTTGAAACGCAGAAAACTACTCAAACTGTGTATGACAAGAGAGGATATATGATTACTGACATTGAAGAAATTCTTGGTTGTTGGAAAAAGCATTTTAGGATTCTCCTTAATCCGATAGATATGCATTATCTTGTAGAAGTAGAGCCTATAGAACCAAAGGAAGAGCTCATCTCTTTGGACGAGATCATTGCTGTTGTTAAAAAACTTCGAAATGGTAAGTCTTCTGGAGTAGACGAGATTCGATCTGAAGCTTTAAAGTCTCTCGACATTGTTGGCATAAAGTGGCTAACATGGATCTTCAATGTTGCATTACAATCGGGCAAGGTTCCTAGTGAGCGGCAAACAGGTGTGGTGTTACCGATCTTTAAGAAATGTGACCGAAGAGTGTATTTTAATTATCGGGGCATCACTATTCTTAGCCAAACTGGTAAGCTATTTGCTAGGATTCTTAAGTTAAGGATGCGGTCTATAGTTGAGGAACAGTTGCAAGAGGAACAATGCGGATTTCGTCCAGGTCGTGGAACTACAGATCAGCTCTTTGAAAAGAAAATATTTATCTTAACGTAACAAATGCGTGCCAGTGCACGCTTACATGATCACAACAAAACATAAATGTAAATCATGTGTCGAGAAGGTGTGAACGGAGGAGGTGTTTGAATGTGATAAAGGAGGGAGCGCGGCGGACGTCGAGAGGGAGTTGATTCCAGGCGAGTGAGGCGGCGACGAGGAAGGATCGGAGACATTGGGAGCGTGTAGTAAGAGGGAATGACGGGAACGCAGCAATAGCGAGGTGGGGCGAGTGCCGTCAAATAAAGGGAGGTTGATGAACGATGAGGAGCCGACAGCGATGAGACGAAAAGTTACTAGGAGAAGGCGGAGTTTGATGCGGATGTGGATGGTGGGCCAGGAGAGTTGGGCAAAATATGTGGATGTGTGGTCGAAGCGACGGAGATGAAAGAGCACTCAAACGGTGGTGTTGATTATTCGTTGTAGCGGTAGGATGATGGATTTTGGAGAATTGGCGAAAAGGCTAAGTCAGTAATCGACTTTAGGGAAAAGAAACGATGAAAGAAGAGACATACAAGAACGGAAGTCGATAAGGGGGCGGATATGGCGGATGTCACGGAGAATTAAGTTAGACGAGCGGACATTGTCACGGACGAAGGGATTAAGGGAAAGATGATCATCGATATGGAAGCCTAAGAAAGTGAGATTGTGGACCCTGTTTTTGTGGGTCCTATTTTTTGCGAGGTCTTGTATGACCCCGCAAAAAATAAGGATGGGAGGGGAGAATGATGAATTAGAACAGACGCGAAAGGAACGGTCATATAGATATGAGGCAAACCATGCTATGGAGGAGAAAGAAAAGTTGTAATCATAACGAAGGCGGGAAAGGAAGACGGTGTGGTCGACAATGTCGAATGCGGAGGATAGGTCGAGGGAGATGAGAACACTATATAGAGCCTTGTCTCGAGAAATGAGTAAGTTGTTGTAAATTTTCATGCATGCGATTTCTGTTGAGTGATAAGAGCGGAAAGCGTATTGGAAAGGAGTGTACAGATGAGATAAGATGAGAAGAGAACGGCGTTGATCTGTATTAAGATGAGGCGTTCTAAGAGCATTAGAAAGAGTAGGGAGTAGTGAAATGGGGCGATATCTAGAAGGAAGGGAGGGGTCGAGCGATTGTTTCTTAAGGAGGGGACGAACGATTACGGATTTCCTGTGTGAAGAGAAGATACGACTGCGGATTGCCGAGTTAAACACTGTGGTGTGAAAAGGGGATATCGATGAGCATATGGATTATAATATGTGAGTAGGCAGAGGATCGGCAGGTGATGTTTTGTTGTGCAAGGACATGATGACAGATGATACATTGGTAGGTGAGACAGAGAGAAGATGAAAGAGTTCCGGAAGGATGAGGCTAGGCGGGGCAGAGTGAGATAGGATGGAGACCGTGGTGTAAGAGAGCAACGTGTATACTTTAGTCTAGAGAAATGACGAATAATCATGGGCATTGATGTTGCACCGCGAAGAGCAACGAGCAAGGATTAAGTTAAAAGTATGCCAGAGAGTCTTAGAGTTGAATGAAGTGATGATTTAATGCTGCCAGGAGTTGCATTTGGTACATAGTAGGGTGATATGAGACCGGCGAAGAGCAAGATAGGAATCACGGAAAGATAAGGTGATCGAGCGAAAATCACGTCTGAGAGAGCGGTGATAGACTCGAAAAGCATGGCGGAGTCGACGCTTTGATACTAGTCATTAGATGTCAAACCATGGGGCACGGTGCAAGCGACGGTGTGTGGTGAGACTTGAAGGGCAAGAGAATATCGAGAGTGGATGTGAGTTCAGAGTCGAAAAGAAAGGCGAGATCGTGAGGATATGAATATGTTATTGTGGGTAAAGATTTAGATGATTTGAGTAAGGCAGAGCGGAGAAGGGAGAGGTCAAGATTTCTCCAAGGGCAACGTAGGATTGTAGGTGTGTGAGGAGGGGTGTTGTTGTGAGTGAGATCAAGGGTGACGAGAAAGTGATCGGATAGACTAGGATCGGAGATGGACAGTGAGGTGTAGGCATATGCAGAAATATGATCGAGGGCAGCTATGATGTCGAGTGCCCCACCAATTATATGTGTGGGGGCAGTGGAGATTAGTTTGTAATTGTAGTTGGATAGAATGTTAATGAACCGGATGGAATCCGTGGAAGAGGGGCAGTCTAGGCGGATATTGAAGTCGCCTAGAACGAATGAAGTGATTGAACACAAAAAACAATGAGAAAGGAGGTCAGCGAGTTCGGTAAAAAATAAGGAGTTTGGAGCATATGAACCAGGACGGTATACAATGGCGAGATCTAGAGTGATCGGGTTAGAATAACGACAAGTGAGCAATTCAAAAGAGCAAGGACTGAAAGGGGGATTGATTTTGCGAAGAGACGCGGGGTGACGCGCGAATGCGACGATGCCGTCGCATTCGCGACGGCATCGTCGCATCAGAGAATTTAGAAGGGTATGAGCTGAGGGGGCGGGTGTATTGAACTAGGGAGCAACCGGCAGAGAGCAGACGGCGAATGGAAATGTCGTCGGTATCTGAGTGCCAGAATTCGGTGAGGCAGAAGAGATGAATGGATTGCTTGTTGACTAGGTTGAAGATAAGATCGGATGTATTGAGAATAGATCTAGTGTTGAGGAGGCCGAGGCGGAAACTATGTGTGATGGTGAAAGAGTCTAGTGAAGAAGACACATAGGGGAGATGGAGCGCCATCGAATTTTGGGACGGTTGTGGACAACTTGAAAATTTTCGTCTATGTTTCCGATGGAGAGTGATGTTTCGCTGTTTTCCTCGCGACAGTGTTTTTCTCAATGCGGGCAGAAGAGAGTTGAGCGATTTCAGAAGGGGTGCGATCGGGGAAAATTCGAGTAATTAAAGACGACATGAGTTTAAATCGTTGATAGAGGGCAGAAGAAGCGTGAAAGCAGTGCTTGAAAACAATTTTTAGGAAAGGAGGATGGGAAGGATTAGATTGAGAAGATTTGTTTAGACGGATGAAAGCGACAGAATAAATGTTCTTGAAAAAGGATGGTTCATCTGCAGGAACAATAGACGAGTGGAAGGATCTGCAGGCGGAAACATCGTGGTCGAGACGTGCTTGTGGAGATAAGGACTTGGAAGGTGTGATATTAGTGACAATGACGCAACGATCGCGAGAAGGAAAGCGCTTCCGTAAAGGAGGACGACTGAATTAGTTGGTGAGATCACGATAGGAGAGCTGGCAGTTGATGATTTTGAGGGATTTGGTTTGAAGACGGGAGACATAGAGAATAATGATAATAAAGAGGATGGTGAGCGATGTGAGGAAAGGTTATGTGTGGAAGGATCGTGGAGGTTTGTGGAGGTGATTTTGCAGTTTTCAAACTTAGCTGTACCGGGAGCTGCTTGACGATGTTCAGCGCACCCGATAATTTCATTCTATTGCGAAGCTGTTTTAGTATGTCAATGATCGGTTTCTTGTTAAGGTGCGCATTTTGCTTTCGAAGCGGTATGTTGCAATAATTCGACTAGGAAGTGTGGAGGTTGATGTAATAATTTAAAACTTAACAAGACACAGCGTGGCGACAGGAACCATGTCTATATTTTAAATAAACGCCTGATCGAAGCATTAAACAAGAATGTCGAGCATGGCTGCTTGACATCTACACCAGATTGTCTGGTGATTTTCTTGAAGCTATTCTGACTGCCTCCGCCTGCACCCTCCTCGACGAGCTATCTTTATCTTTGGCTGTTTCGTGAACACTGTAGTCAGCCTTAGGTGTGCGCATGTATTGAAGCTGTAATGAAGCGAAGATCATGCGCACTGGATTGCCAGCATTCTAAAGCTCGTCAGCTACATCACACGGAAACAAACCTGCTCCATCGGATGGCGCTCTATGCCGCGGGAATTCCCTCACTAGAGACGACCAGCTTATCACGAAACGACACCAAAAGACAAATGGCGCTACGTTGTTACCCTGGAACGCCAGCCGTATCTTTTATGAGATTTTACATGCTTAGATACATTGGCAGCAAGCTACCAGTCAGACACCGTCTCATTTGCATGGGCCATCACCCAGCGTGCCAAGGAAAAGAAACGGGCCAAGTACAGCGATCTCGACGAGCGCAAATATTCCTTCACCGCCTTTGTGGCTGAAACGCTCAAAGAGTTCGGTCCTGGCCCGACGAAGCTCTTGTATACGATCAAAATGAAAATTATTCGTTCAAATAGAGACGGCCGGGCCCGCTTATGGTTAACCAATGAATAAGCGCAGCGATACAACGCGAAAACAAAGCCTGTTTTATCGAATCGAGCGAGGACCAATCTCCTGAACAACTTTTTCGCTCACGTTTTCAATGTAAACTTAAATTGTTTTTATTTTTTATTTAATAATATTCATAATATTTATTTTTAAATAAAAAAATTTTAGTCTTTTTTATATAAATGAAACGAAAATAACAATCCTTTTTTGAACATAAAGAATGAAGCTAAAGTTAAATAATAATTTCTATGAATAAATTTATAAAAATTAATAACTTGAAATTCTGTTAAATAATTTACAAAATAATAATTTTGTAAAATATTTAGTTAAACACCGTATTTTGCCGGTTCTCAAATTTTGCATAACATATTAGTAAGATACGTACGTGCTTATTCGGCTTTTTACCGATAACATTCATATAACAAGATCTTTAATTGTTAAAAAGTTAAAAATTAAAAATAAAAATGTGTAGTGCATATCACGACCTGAAACGTTAAATACCTCATAAATAGACAATTGTCCATAACATATAAAAAGTATATCAAGTAAAATTTAACAAAAAATCTTATAATAAAAGTTATTTTTTGAGATAAAAACATGTTTTTAAATTTTTCTGTTATGGGCACATCGACTTTTTTATATTATTTGAATCACTCGTTCCGAATATACCAACTATTACAAGAAGGCGAGGAAACAGGAATATTTATTTGATTACAAAAGTTTAATATTTCGACGGCACTACGGCACGTCATCTTCAGGGTTGTAGTTAGAATAGTTTAAGAATTTTTTTAGTAAATTTAGAATCTTTTAAAAAAATTCTTAAACTATTCTAACTACAACTCTGAAGATGACGTGCCGTAGTGCCGTCGAAATATTAGACTTTTGTAATCAAATAAATATTCCTGTTTCCTCGCCTTCTTGTAATAATTCGGATTGGAAACGAATTTTCTCTAATATACCAACTATAAAAATTTAAGCTCAAATAAACTCTCAGGTGAAAAAATGTAATTTTTTATTTGAGAAGATATGCTCAATCATGGTTATTACCTAGTAATGAGAAATGAATCATTTTGATGAAATGTTTTAGCCTAAAAATATCGTTTTAAATTGAATAAGTATTTAATTAATTAAACGAATCGAGATAAGTCAATGTAAAATTTGTAACAATTAAAAAAATATATTAACTTCTTTCGATAAGTATTTAATGTCGTCTAAAAGTTTTTTAAGCTATTTTTTATGCTATTCACGCGCGAATTTCGTCTCCAAGCATATTCGATCGAATAAAGGTTCATTTATCTTTTATTTTTTGCCATATCCTCTATAAAATGTTTTAATATACGTTATTATGACTACGTTCGTTGAGTATGGCATCATAGAAATTTAGAATAACATGTACACATGCTAATGAATCGTTGATACCTGAGATTGGATTCACAAACATTTTGTGAATAGTTAACCGTTGAGTGATTAAAGCCATATTATTCTAATTTGAAATAACATTTTCAAAAGTCGATGTGAATGATACTTCTTTAATAAATAAGTTTATTTTCACCTTTTGTAGCACTCTTGCTCCTTCCACTTTCCGCTATTCCCCTCATTCTGCTCATTCCCCGTTTTCCCGCCCACCTTTCCCTTTTATCCTCTTTCACTTCCACCCTTTCCCCCTTTCCTTTTTATCTTTCTATTCCCCTTCATTTCCCTAACATTCTCCCGTTCCCCTTTCTCCTTACACTCTCCTTATTCTCAATCCCCGTATTATCTTTTCCTCGTACTCTCATTTTACCATAGAATTAAGATTCCCTTATTTTTAATTGGGAATAGGATGTATTGTGAATAAGAATATATTGGGAATGAGATGTATTGTATTGTAAAAGATCATCCATCCATTAGTTTTGGCAATTTCCTCTATAAAATGTTTTAATAGACGCCATTGATACAGTATTTGTTGTGTGCGACATCTTAGAAATTGGAAATAAGAAATGTGTTCCCAATATATCTTATTCCCAATTAAAATAAGGAAATCTCAATTCAATGGTAAAATGAGAGTAGTGGGAAAATAAAATACGGAGATTGGGAATGGGGAACGAAAAAATGGGAAGAGGGAAAGTAGGGGATGGCTGGAAGGGGAAAGAGGAGAAATGAGGACGTTAAATTTGATAGGAAATACATGAGAAGAGTAAATATCTAAATAAGATTAAATATTTTTATTTGCCACCGTTATTTGTAATTTTTATTTGCCATCCTTTAGAGTTGTAAATTGTAACGTTAGAGTTATAAATCTTAAATTAAGTTAGAAAAATGAAACGAAAAATATTTACCTTTTCTCTAACATTCTCGTACGATGAAGGGGAAATAACACTAAAACAGACAAGAAAGATATCAGTTTGAGGATATGACAGCGGTCTGAGACGATCGTAATCTTCTTGTCCAGCAGTGTCAAACAACCCTTTAAGTTAAATAAAAGAAAAATAGTATAACTAATATTGACAGATGACTTGTTCGTTTAACTAAAATTTCAAAATTGACTTATAAATTATCAATAAATCGATATTTTAAATATGTTTAAAATATTTAAATCAATGTATATATAATTATAGTTTGTGAAAGATCATTCAGGAACTAAATGAACTACATTTGATTTTTAATCCACACTTGTGCTTGACATAATAATTTGATCATTATCTGTTTATTTTATCACTCCAACGATTTTCACAAAATAAAATTTAATAATCCAATAAATGAATTAATTCGCAATGATTAAACATAGTTTTTAATATAAATTAATTATTAACAAATTTAAATAATTTAATAAATGCACTTTCTTAAGTCAAGAGTCTTCAATACGTTCTACAACCATAATTGCCTCCCCATAGACAAGCGCTCTAAGATTTGTATCACGGCTATGAAATCCCATTGTTTGCATTTGTTCCAGTTCGGATGCATAACGTTGTTCTTGAGTTTGGTTGTTGATTTGTCGGCTGATGTTGCTGGGGATGAAGACGGTTTAATAGTTGAAACAACGAAGAAGTATAATCTTGATTTGATTATTGTAAATTTTGAAATGCCGTTGTTGCATAAGCTGTTTGTCTATTGCTTGGTGATTGAATAGAATTCACATCAGATGAAGTAGGTTGACTATTCATTTGATTATCGACTAAACCGCTTATATTTGAAGATATCAACTGTGAATATACTTGTGGGGATGTGTCCCTAAGACGAATTAGGTTCTGTAGAATTTGTACAATCGTCCTCAATGCTCGAGGATTTGTGCATAGAGCACGAATAATTAAGAATTATTAACAAATAATTTTATTAATAAACTATTAATAATTGCCATTATACTTAATACGAGCTTGCTTTAATTTACAATTAAGTCAACTTTTTAGAACAATATTTACCTAGAGTATATGGTTCACCTCCGACCATAACGGTTACGGCATAATTATCAAATACCTGTAAAAAAGAAAATAGTGATATTAGCTTAGTAAAATCAGCTTACAGTTGGTACGTATTCACTTGGAAATTTGTTGGTAGTATAAGATATAAGCAGGCAAGTTTTTCCAACTGCGCCATCTCCTACTACAACACATTTGATTGTTTGCATCTATAATACTTCTACGATTAAATAAGCTAACTGAGTCCACGTATTTTATATTGCAAATTAAAAATAATGCAAAATAAAAGTTAAATAGTTAAATAATAAAAAATTAATTAATAATAAATAATTGTTATAATATTTTATATAATTTATATCAAGATGAATTATAAAGTGAAATTAAAAATAAAAATCAATTTTTATGATGTTAAAAACAACAATTTAACAATTTTAGATACGAAGTCCACAAACCCGCTGAACTTAAAAAGTACAAATAGATAAAACGGATAAACGCTTCTATCAATGGCTAACAATTACATCAGCTAACTGAGTCTATGTATTTTATATCATAAATAAATTAAAAATAGATATAAATAATTATAAATAATAAATCATTTCATTCCTAACGAGTCATTTTTAGCAAGTTACATCCAAACTATCAGTTAACAATATAAGGCATATTATAATTTAAATTTATACGATGGGAGTTATATATAAAAGAACAAATGGATATACAGTCTTATTGAAATAAAGGATCATAACAATTAATCTATTTCGTTTTGACAGTTATTTTAATAACTATCGAGACGTAAGTCATTATATAATCTTATTATTTTAATAAGATTTTTATCGAGACATAAGTTTGAAATAATTAATAGTTACTAAATTTATTTATTAAGTAAGCAATGATTTATTCAATAACAATGATAGTTATTTTGTAAATTAAATAATTTAAAGGATAACTGATAATTGTTTTCACTGAAATAAAAAACCACTGATAACCCATTTCACTCAAATTTTAATTAAATGCCAGTAATAATTAAAGGGATATAATAGTTTAATTCTTAGATAATATGGATAGATGTTCGGAAAATAATTATAAATGGCTAGTAAATTGCTAAAAAATTATACTATCATCATAAAACGATCTTCAGTATATAGCAGCAGATGTAATCGGAGTAAATATGCGGTTGAAGTGTTCTATGCGTGCATCAAACTAATAGTTTACCATTTCTATTTGTATTTTCACCGACGACAACTATGCACATAGATGATGTTGCCTTGGCAAATAGAAGGAACGAAATTGCTGCTACTAATTCTGCAAGTGCTGATTTTTATACTGCAGGGAGATAATGTGGCATATTTTGAAAACAAATAATGCTATCTTCGGAAAACCTAAAGTTTCAATATGTTGCTTTCGTATTATACAAACAAAAACGTTTCCAATGCATGAAAAGGTCACCTTATCTAGCAGTGTATTACGATTGGCTATATATGAATGAACACTGAGTGTGCACAGTTTAAAATGAATTTTTAAAAGCATGTAGTTAATGACAATAGACATCTTACAGTGAACAATTTGAAAATATATGGCTATTTATATTATTTTTAATTTAAGGGAACGGACAAATTAGTTCCAAGAATTATTAGATGGCTTTTGGAATAAAACTAATTATTCTTTATAAACGATTAATTAGTTTATTAAAACTAATTAATCAGTTTTATCAATCATTTATTAATAAAATTAATAAATGATTTTTGGAATAAATCTAGTAATTTCTGAAATAAAACTAATTTATTCGTTCCTCTAAATTTATATTACTTTGGAATGTAATATTCGCGAATTTATAAATTAAGCATAACAGATTAATAATGACACAGCTCATAATTAAGCAAAGAAAAACAAATCTTAAATAATTATCCTTAACAATTTACATTAACGGCATAAATATATATTATATGATTTTCTTTTGATTTGACCGGGATTTCGATATAAATTTGACCAAAATATCTGTAAAACTCTGTCTCTCTATTTCACCACTTACTAAAGACGTTCTGCTTTTGCTGCTTCATTTATTCTGGCATTTTTTCTAAATAACAATAAAAATGTTATCATTGCGTGTGTGCTGATCCAGACATCACGAAGACAAAGGTAAAGATAACAAACACAAAGCTAGATTTTATGACAATTACCCTTCATATCTTTCTTATTGAAAATGTGTGCCATTACCCACAAGAAATCAATATATTATCAGGATTTCTGCTGTTGTTGATATTTCATCTTAAGCTTATCTGCCATAGATGGATAAAAAGTGTGGTGACAGTGTTTCACAAAATGGGTTATAGGGAGGAGGAAATATGAAATACAAATAAAATTTAAGTTTAGGGAGCTTTTAAAAACATCATACGTAACTGTTAAAGCAACGACAATACACGACAGTGACACTAATGCGTATCTCGAGCTCTAAGATTAGGGTCAAGACTTTGCGATAAAATACAAAATAAAATATAAAGATTTATTATTTTTAATTTTAAAAGGAATCAACATCCGCATTCATCATACTAAAATTGTTCAGGGCAATTAAGCATCAAGAGGAATAATAAAATAAGAGTAAAAGCACATAAAAGAACTATTGCAATAGTCGAAAATTGTGAACAATAATTTCTTATTTTATTATCCCTCTCGATGTTTAAACGCCCTGAACAATTTAAGAGCACATAGAAAGTATCATTAGGCAATACTAAAAATTGTTTTAAAACCAAAAATTGTATTTAATCTGATTATGCTTAAATTTATATTATAATTGAATGCATATGCATTTAAAAATTAAAAAATAAATCTAAATTAATTTCTTAAATTGTTGTGATGTTCCAATATAGATTTAAAACAAATATTAATATATTATTGATAAGCTAGTATGTTGGCATAATAGTAGCTCAATAAATTGACTAAACTACTTTTAAAATGATACCCTAGAAACAATGTTAGCCTTTATAGAATTATATTTCTATCTTATTAAGAACTTTTTTTTACCTGGGACGCTTTCGTACAGTTATTCAAAATTTAAAAGTTGACAATTCGAATTTAGAAGCTAGATAATACAGTATTTTCTAGTATTGTAGCATAATGTGTAAAAGTGCAACCACATCCATTACATATTATCATTACTTGCATCTGTCGCAAAAGAAATAATTTCAATTTTTTTACTAAAAATTACCAATTTCTCTTAAAATTTAAACATTAAATTTAAAAATTTCGATGTTTTTATCAAGACGTTTGATAATAGCATTTTAAAGTCAAATAATGGCAAATACTAAAATATTAACGCTCATTTTTTTAATTAGAAATTAGCGGCTAGAGCATAGAGACTGCTAATTCAAGTATTGTAACATAATTTGTGTAAGTGCCACCATATGCATTTTATATATTCACGGCTGGTATTTGTCAATAAAATATTTTTTTTTACTTTTTAATTAAAATATTTTGTTCTCGATAGTTTGAAATTGTGGCATATCAATGTTTTTATCTAAACATTCAGTAATAGAGTGGCCAATTAAATATAAAAATAAAAAGTTTATACTTCCTTGAAAAATATGCTTAATTTATTTATAGTTTAGAATTAATTTAAGAAATATAATTTAAAAGTATAAATTAGAAAAATGACTTGTGCATAATTTTAAACATTATAAAAACAATTGAATATGTAAGCAATAAGCAATGAGCTAGGGAAAGGAGGTAAATGGCATAAGGTAAAATAGTGTCCGAATGTTAACACTTTATTTTACTACTAATAAATATGATATGATTGTTAATATATAACATTCAGATAATTGGGCTGATTTGATAAATATAACAACAGATGTTGTTCGTAGTAGCTCTCAGTACTTAACTACATTTTCAAGAATGGCCTTTCAAATTTTGTTTTAATCTCGGATTCGCATTTTGCGACTATTTGTAAATTTTCATCAATACTGGATTGAAAATGTAGCGAAGTTACAATCAATAAAAAGTTTGATTTTAATGAATTTTGAAAAGATAAACCATAATATTTTTAGCGTGTGAATTTGACAAATCTCTAAGATTTCATTTCATAAGATAAATTTTATCATAAAAAAATTTACCGAAAACATTAAAAAAAATTTGGTTTCTTAAAAACATACAATATTAAAAGATATAAAAGATACAATCATTAGCAGACCACAATTATGGGCAGACGTAAGGGAAACGATATTCCTGAATTCATATCAAGACAAGTAGGATGTGATGGTGATGGCTGCAATGTCTGGACTACAGTAACTGTACCACATAAAGATGCTGATACATTGAGTAGAAGAAAATTCATATGTGGTTTTTGTACTGCGTCAATCGTATTTTGTAGTTCACCAAGCAAAGGACAATGCTCATTTTAACTTAAAGACACCCAAGATTCGAAGAACAAATAATTGACAAAGAATCTAGCATATGCCAGAGCAAAATCACTACGCCGATGTCGTTACACGTCAATTCAAATAAGGAACCAGACGTAATAGATGCTTCAAGTTCGACTCGCATTTGGACACGAGGACATAAACATTCACGGACGGTATATAAACAAAGAAGAAATATCAATGACAGCACTGTGATGGCAAACGACAAGGATAAAGTTACACCTGAGAGTATTACTAAATGGCCTTCACCTTTATCTGACATATTCGCGGAACACAGTCCTAAGAACCACAATATATTGATTTCTACTCCTGTTCGACCAAAGAATGTATTGAAGCAGCCTTTAAGTAGAACGCAGACAAGAGACGATGATAGAGTGTGCAATGATGTGGCAGTCGGAAATGAAAATGAACTGAAATCCAATGATTTGACAGATAAGACATTTGTTGAAATTATCAATATTAGGAATCGTGCTAGAAACAGAAATAATTGCGTAATTTTTGCTAACATCACTGAATCTTCCGCAGACAACGTTCAGACCCGTGTGGATGATGACGTAGTTTCTATTCGTAAGGTCTTTTCGGATATATTCGTTCAGGGTGAAGAGAATATTGCGCGTAGTCTCAATGTCAAAAGCTTATTTCGTCTTGATAAAAAAGCACAACATAAACCACGATTACTTAAAGTAGTATTTGATTCTGCAGATAATACAAGAGCAGTTTTAGCTAGAGGTTATCGCTTGAAAGGTAAGACGACAAAAATTTTTAAAGATCTCTCGGTCGAGGAAAGATTGTTGCTTAATAATGCTCGTGCTAATCTAGCATTTAGAAGATCGAATGGAGAGACTGATCTAATGATAAGAAATTTTCGAGTAGTTCGTCGGCGACCATTCGTGCGTTGGTGAGTTTGGAGAGTTCTTCGAGGGATTACATTTTACAATTAGGAAATCTAGCGCGCATTGATATCACATCCAACATTACTACTCAATTACCCTCTGCTTCTGGTATTAGTCGCCTATACTAATTTAAGGAGTATTTTACCAAAATTTGATGAACATAAGGCATGGGTCATCTTAAATAAACCAGCGATCCTGGCTCTCACTGAAACATGGCTGCATCGTGATATCCCCGATGGTTTAATTGCTATTATGGGATATAATTTGGTGAGAGCTGATAGAGAGTCTCGGAAGGGTGGAGGTGTTGCGCTATATATATCGACACCCTTAAACATTACTTCCACTCGTAATTTTAAAAATGAACTGGGCACGTGTGAGTTTCTCTCAGTCATTGTTTCACACTTCGGAGGTCCCTTAGGTATTGCCGTGTGCTACAGGTCGCCGCAATCATCCGTATTAAGTCATTAATTCTCTACACTAATTCGTCACTGTTCTGAGCTTGAAGAATATCTACTAGTTGGCGATTTAAATATACCCTCAGCTGGTCACATCGGGAATTATGTTTTGGATAGTAGTTCTTCCAAGTCAGATGCGGATTTGTGGAATTTTCTTACAAATGATCTCATGTTAGAGCAACATGTGCAGTCGCCCACCAGATTCGCGCAAAACCAGGAATCTTGTCTAGATTTGGTATTTTCCAAATTAATTACAAGTGTGGGTAATATGAGCTATCAGAGTCCTATTGGATTGAGCGATCATTGCATGATCTTATTCAATTATTTTTCTAGGTGTATGATCCCAAAACTGGAAAATTTGATAGTGTCGAAAAGATCTTGGCAACAAATTGATGAAGACTCATTACGAGAAGCGGCACTAAGAACATCATTCAACTGTGCTAGTGAAGACATTGAGGTAAGGTGGCAATTATTTAATCAGGTTTAGTAGATCTTGCAGATAAGTTTGCGCCACTCCGTAGAGTACCAAAAAGTAAAGCTAAATACCCTCCTTGATTTGACACTGAATTGCGATATGCTCTCAAACATAGGAATCGTCTGTTTGAACTAAGCCGACATCAGAATAATTTTAAAAAGCGGTATACAATGTTCCGTAATTTCGTCAATCGCCTTAAGATTACAAAAAGGCAAAGTTTTGAAGATCAATTAGCTTTACAAATTGATACAGAACCAAAAAAATTTTGGGCTTATGTGAAAGGATCCAGAGCTCTGCTACCAGCAATTTCATCTTTAAGAGACGGTAACACTCGAGTGACATCGCCAGACAGCATGGCAGAATTGTTTGCATCCGCTTTTGAGCTGACACCAGATGCTTTCTCTAGCATATGTGGAGATGCAGCATCACAACAGGTAGAAATTGGTTCTCCAGTTTTAACGATAACAGCACATGAGGTTTTTGTTGAATTGGCTAGGTTATCTAGATCATCAGCGGCAGGCCCCGATGATATTCACCCCCAACTTAAGTTACTTGCTCCTGTTCTGGCTGAGCCAGTAGCCTTCATATTTGAGCTGAGCTTGCGCATTTCGAAGTTACCTGCTGCCTGGAAAAAAGCGATTGTAGTACCAATTTATAAAAATGGTGAAAAAGATGATCCGAATAACTATAGGGCAATAAGTCTAACTAGTGTTGTATGCAAAGTGATTGAGCGCATACTAAACAGACGCATATATGATCATTTGTGTTCGCTAAGAATTCTCAATAATGCACAGCATGGATTTCGCCCTCAGCGTTCATGTCTTACAAACTTATTACATGCTCGTGAAGATTGGGTTGGACATGTTGCTAACGGGTACTGTATCGACGTAATATTTCTTGACTTTAGTCGGGCTTTTGATAGGGTGCCCCACAAAATGCTAATTTCCACCCTTGAGTCTTATAAAGTCAATCGCTCCATTATAAGCTGGATTCAAGATTTTCTTAAAGATAGATCCTTTGCTGTTCGTGTAGGTCAATGCCTATCGTCTTATCGTCCTATCACCTCAGGAGTACCACAGGGATCAGTCTTAGGACCCTTGTTGTTTAACATATTTATAAATCAGCTACTAGATTTAATTGAGGATTGTAGTGTTTTAGCTTTTGCCGACGATGTAAAGGTATGGAAATTGATTAAAACCAACAAGGATCGAAATGACTTTCAAAATATCCTAAACATTGTTTATCGATGGTCTTTAAACACCGGAATTACATTGAATATTAAAAAGTGTGCACATATGAGATTAGGTCATAGCAATGTGAGTCAAGAATATTTTATTGGCGATGAGTTTGTTGTTTCCACGCAGTCCATTCTGGATCTTGGTATAATTGTTCAAAACAATCTGAAAACACGTACTAACACTGATAGGATTTGTAACGCAGCAAGAAGAATGACCTATATTGTCAAAAATTGCTTTAAAGATTTATCTCCCGTTTGTGTTGTGCGTTTATATAATGCTCTTATAAGACCGATATTAGAATATGTGTCGCCAGTAGTCTTTCCGTGTACGCGTACAGAACTTGATCAATTAGAGCGCATACTTCGACGGTTTACGAAATTATGTCCTCAGGTACGATATCTTCCCTATGAAGCACGAATAAAAAGTTTGAATATGCCGACAGTGCGTGAAAGGTTCCTTCTTTTCGACCTTCTAGCTATGTATCGACTAGTTAATAAAGATGAAAATTTTCCAGCAAATAGAGTTGAACTCAATGAACGGGATGGACGTAGAGGGCACTCGAAAGTACTAGTAGTACATGAGCACGGAAAATACCCTCGTCATTTCCGACTGTCTCATCGAGCGGTGAATATTTGGAATCGTCTTCCAGTTGATGTCGTTGCGGTGCATACAATCAATGAATTTAAATCCAATATAAAGAACTGGATTCGAAATGAGAACGAGTGGTGGTTGCTGCAGTACCCATGGTTCTGATATATATACTGAACGATTTTTTTGATTTTTTTTTGTATTTATTTGTTTTTTTTATGTGAGCTGTCAAAACAGCCTTATGGCTATGACCTGTATTTTTTTAAATACCAGTTTTTATTATAAAAATAAACAACAAATACACATAATATCCTTAAATTTGTTTGCTTTTTGATCAGTCATTGATGTAAATCTTAGACGCTTGCCCATCTTTTACTATGTTTGATAATACTGTGCTTGTTCGTTTATTCTAAGCCTTGTAGCACGTATACAAACCGATGCACTAACTGCAATGGCGACACTGATTTTTGATTTCAGCCTAGAAATACATTCGCTGTATGCAAGCTTATTACGATCAGCAGATTTGGCTGCTATCCATTTTAGTATTTTATCTGTCTCAGGTCCAATACCACCTGACGTAGAAAATAAAAGAGGAAAGAAAGTACCTCTTTATATATCTGCAATTCGTTCACCGTACTTTGCATATTTCCGCTGTTGATGGTATATATGGCATTCGAGAGGAGTTTTGCAAGAGTATGTAGGTGCCAAAGAGCTGTAAATACATATGTCCAAAAAGGATCGCACCATATTTCCTCCGAAAATTCCTCTACAAGCTATATCAGACCGCGCTTGATCATCAGAGCAGGTTGTTGGCTTATTAAATACGTAGTTGTTTGGTATAGATCGTAAACATGGCTCAATTTGCACGTCACAGCATACCCCTACAAGTTCCTTAGCTACAATGTCTCTCACTAAGTTATGTCTGATAATAGTCATGGCACCAGTATGACATGACAATGCATGAGAAGTTGTAAAGTAAGAACCACAAGCACATTTTAGTGATGTTTCGCTTGCTTTTAGATTGTATCTTGCGCATATTGCGTCTTGGAACTCTTGTGAATTTAGCCTCGTATGTCTCATTCGGGTTGGTTTGGTACATAGCCACGAAGATGCTCCCTTGTCCGAAGCAAACTTTATTGAATTCTGTAGATCTAATCTTAATTCCATGCGAATGGCTTCACTTTCTAATGATGCAATGACCATCTTTTCTTGTTTAATCAACTTTGCTGCTTGATTTTGAGAGGTTATAAGCTGATCTCCCACTTCTTCTAGTAACAGTGGCATGCACATTTTTCGAGATCGAACATATTCTTGTTTGGCAACCTCCATCGGGTTTAAAATCCCCAAACCACCATATTTCGTCGGCATCATATAAATCTGTTCCAGCTCATTGTTTTCATCGTTTTGACCTATAATCTTTGGAATCAATTTCTTTGTAATCAAGTCTTTCAACGGCTTAAACCAAATAGGTTTAGTTGGACATGTGCGCATAAGGTATGTCCACTTATGTTGCAGTGCACATCTTAAAACAAAGTATGCCACCTGGGCATCAATATCTGCAATTTCTGATAAATTTTCTACCATTTTAAGCCAGGTTGCAATCTTTGATTTTACAATATTTTCAATGAACTCGTCAGCCCCACAAGGCGATCCAAGTGCGACGATTCCTTGGAAGGTTATTTCTATTTTAGTGTTGTTAAACAAAATCTTCGTAGTTTCTCCGTCGTTGGGATGAACCAATAATTTGCATTTTGTTTCGTTTATATGAAAACCATATTTTTCTCCTATCTGATTAAGTCTTTGCCAAACTTTATGTAATTGATCAACTGGCCCTACACAGCATGCGTCGTCGGCATACCATCTATGTACGACATTATTCGAACATTTTTGAAGTTCATTGATTAACGGAATTGAAGCCGCTGCAAATGCCGCCATTGCGAGCGGATCACCTTGTGTAAAACCTTCTCTCGAATTTATTGCCTCGTCCTTAATACATAATATTGGGGAATTTTGATAGCAGTTCGTAAGTGCAGTATATAAAGACGGGCGTGTAAATTTAATGTTTTTCAACGCAAGCTGTCGGTTGACTAGATTAAAGGCATTCGTTGCGTCAATCTGAAGTATACCATAATCATCATTTTGTTCAAATAATTCCCTTATTGAGTGTACTGCAGCCTCAGCACCACAACGCTGACCAGCACATAATTGTACACTTCCAGCCACTTTCTGTAAATCAGTCGAAATTACGGTAAGGATAGTCTTTGAAATTATTCTACGGCTAACTTCACCTATGCCAATTGGCCTAACTCCTGGATTTTTATCGAGCGGTATTAATCTACTCGCCATTAACGCTTCAGCATTCAGTGAACTGATCTTATTAGATGCTATTTTAATGGATAATTCTGCTAACGCATTAGAAAGTCTCATTGACTCATCCCCATAATTATGTAGAATATCGTACCAATCTTCAGCATCCAAACCTGAAGGTCCACAACTTCCATGAGTTTTCTTTGATGCTTGCCTAATGTGATTATAATCAATTTCAAGAAATACGCTACTATGATGGTCTTGGCAGCCTGGTAATCGATGTTTAAGTATAACTTCTGGATTTGCAGGTGCACCTTGAGGATGGAGAAGTAATAACTTATCTCTTACCTTTATATCTAGTACAAAATCATCAATGTCGTGCACTCCAGACGTCACTCCATCCGCAGCAAGTAATCTCATCGCACTAGAAACCTTACCGCATAGTACTAATTTTATAAATTTTTTATACCATATATTGTTTTCACTCTGTTCAACTGTTCGACCTTTCAATCTTCTGTTAGCCATACGATGTTGCATTACACGGCATTCGTGCACAAGGCTAGTGAGATCATTATTCGCCCATAGGTTCAATCTGCGCTCGAGAGTTTTTCTTATAATACTTATTTTTTGCTGTCTACTCTCTGTCTAAGTAATTGGCTAAATATTGTTGCAGTCATTAATGCACAATTTGAGTCATCACCCGAAGTTGCAGCATCAGCGTATAAATTCGCCATAATCGATACAAATTGCTTGCTAGCATTGCATCTTGGTAGATGAAATATATTCGGGACCCAGCTTATACATTCTTTAAATAATTTCATTATACTATCATTATCTTTAAAACTATCAGGTGTTGACGTGAAGGACTGATTGCATTTTGGTTCGACACATTCCAAGGAATCAACCAAATTCAAAGATGTTCTTTCGAATGGTTCAACATTACTTTTTTTGTTAGAACAATTATAAGCTGCACAGTTAAAACATGTACGTCCGGCTTTACGACACTTGCAATTTTTACATTTCGCCGCTTGCCCATTGCATGTACAACACTTTATTTCTTCCGAAGGTTTTCCACGTGGCATTTTTCAATTGTGTATATTAATTGTATTTACTTTAGATTTCCTGTATTAATAATAATAGATGACCTGTATTAATATTTTTTTTTAACGAAAAACGAATTTATTTGACAAAGACACTGCAAAATCGTAACAAAAGTAACAATGAAAAAAATTTATCTGAGACACCATGAGCTAGCCCGCACGAGAGCTATTCCAATGAAACGTCTGAATAGGCTAATCACGTCACTGTAACGGCACTCTCTTCTGTATTAATAATAATAATTAGCCATATCTTAATACAAATGTTTCTCATGAGAAATCTAAAAGGTTTGAGCAAACAATAAAAAAAAATACTTTTTACTTAAATTCACCGATTTCCAAACAAAAAATTTTTTCTTCTAGATAGAAACATGACAAGTTAACAACTCCTAAATATTGGTATTTTTAAATCTGATATTGGTAAGCAGATATTGGTATTTTATCTGATACAACGTCTGCTATTTATTAGTCAATTTATAAAAATGACTTATATTTTAAATTTCAATTTTTTATTTTAAATTGATAGAATTTATAACAAATCTTAAAACAATTATTTATTTTATAATAAATAAATTTTATACAAATTTATAAAATTTAAAATTATAAATTATAAATTTTATAATTTAATTATTAAATTTTGATTTGGCATTATTATGTTTTGTTTATTTTATAATTATATTAATTACGTAGACTCAGTGAGCTGATTTGATTTATGCGTACAATATGTACCAAACACAAACGTCCTTTATGGACGTTTGTGTTTTTAATCCACTTGGCTCATCGTATGCCCAACGGATGAATAACACACATAACTATCATGAGAATAGAAAACGAACTAAATATGTTGAAAGAATAGTAAAGATCGAGTGCTCTGCGTTTCACCCTCTCACGTTTTCGGCGCTAGGAAGCATAGGGCCCAGTGCAGACAGAGTACTACGACAGATCGCAAGACAACAAGCGGTTAAACAAAATACACCCTATCACAAATGCATCACTAAACTTCGGAGCGACATATCATTCATCCTTGCAAAGTGTGTGTCCTTGGCGATTCGACGAGCATCAATCCGAAAACTCAATAGTCAAGCGAATATATTCAAAGATTCGCCAAACTAACATTAATGAAAATGTATAATAATAACAATTTTAATAAGGGCCCATTTGCGGGTAACCAAAATTGTATGTTATGTTGAAATGTTAAAATAATAAAATATATATATTTAAAAAATATATATATACCAAACTTAAATTTTATAGGTACAATTCAGCTATATACGCCCAATTATACACGTAATTCAAAGTTTAATATAAGCACATAATTTGATTTTACTAATGTATCAAACATTGATACTTGTTGCTGTAAGTGATTGACTTCATTACTTTTAGTTAATAAAACGATTTTTATTAACTAAAAATCGTTCTATCCATTTGAAAGGTTGTGGTATTCGAATTTTGAAAGATTTGAACCGGGATGATCGTATTCGTTTATCTGCCGCCAAGACAAAGTTATCAAAAAGACTGTCTGCAGGTGAACACGGTTTAATTATCAAAAATTTTCAAGTTGTGCGGAGATGTCTGCACATTCGTTGGCTAGGACTACATACCTCCCTCCAACAGGATGCCCTCCGCGATATAGTGCCGGTATGATTAATGCATCCGTGTTCTTCCAGTCAGGTACTAATGGTCCTTTCACATACGCTAATAACGTAATAACGGACAGCGTTTACAATTCTTTAACGAGATGTAGTAGTGTTAAAGTAATGTATTCTAATGTGCGTAGTATAATAAATAAGATTGATGAAATTCGTCATTTGCTTCAACAAAAACGTCCCCTTATAACCAAGATTCAGCCTTCACTGAATCTTGGTTAAAAGCTCAAATATCTTCCAATGAAATTGTGATGGACGGTTATGTCTTATTTAGAATTGATAGAACTACTCACTTAGGTGGGGGTGTTTTACTATATTTACGAGATGATCTACACTACCGGCTAATATTAACTATTGAGGATTCCGACAAATTGAACGAGTTGCTATGGGTGAAAATATATTCCCCTTTCTCACTAAAACTCGTTGTTGTATACCGAGGTTCTTGTTAATCTACAAACTTAATTATAAATGTTTTCGATCGTTTCAGTTTAGCCCCTAATATTTTAATTCTTAATGATTTCAATATGCCGACCGTAAATTGGGTTTCATACACATGCACCGCTTGTACTGATCCGGGCTCAGTTGCTTTGCTTGATGCAATGAATGAACTTTGTTTATCTCAACACGTCAGTTAATTTACTAGACTTGGTTCTTCGTTGAACTCGCTTCTTGATTTAGTTCTAACAACGTCAGACGCGTTTGTTGAGACTATTGAACATTTGGATTCCATTGGTCTCTCTGATCACATTAATCTGTTGATAAATATTAACACTGATTGCCCTCTAAGTAGATCTTCAGTTAGGCGGATAAATCATTTCAGAACTGACATAGATAGTGCCAGGAAATGTTTAGTACGGTGTTCTTGGCCGGACGCATTCACTGTTGGAGGTAAACATGCCGGAATATATTTCAGAAACACGCTTTGTGGCATTCTAACTAGATTCCCTCTTACATCTTGTTTTAGGAAAACAAACCACTGTTCCGTATGTTTGGCTATGATGTTAAGAAAGCGATATCTGCACGTCAAAAGATGTTTAAATCTTATAAAGCCGGATATGCAAGTTTTTACGATTATAGACGTATCCGCAATAAAGTATTATGGTCTAAAAGACGTAGCCTGGCAAGATTCAAAACAGTTTTCAAAAAACTTTCTCGATCATAAATCGTGACGGCCTGTCCTTGTCTAATGAGCGAGTAATAGCAAACTCGCTCATTAGACATTATAAATTAAGAAAATTTATAACTGTTCTAGCAAATTACAAAAATAAGAAAAAATTAATACTACAAAAGCTCAAAGATACGGCAAATACCAGAATTTCTGTTAACTCTAGACATCCAAATTCAGTCTGATTCAAATACAATTTCCTATATCGATAATATATCATCCTCAAACATTGATCATTTATTCTCCAGCATTAGACTTAAAGTTTCGAATTTTTCAGAAGTAAACAAATACTTCGACAAATACTGTGGACATATATTCCGTCATCAGATAAGATAAAGATAGCGTAATCAAAACTCGAAAATTGCCAAATACAAAGACTTATAATTTTCAAGTAATACATACTACTGAAGCAAGTACTGAAAAAAATTTTGGTTTCTAATAAACATACAAACATTATCCAAAAGAAACAATCGACAACCTTAAAAAATTTTTGGTTTCTAATAAACATACAATTATTCCTGTCAGTTCCGCTCGCTACGCTCGCGGATTGAGCTCAATCTATCGATAAAAAGTCATGCCTAAAAAAGCGCGATCTCAGATCCCGGTTCCTGATCAAGAATCTTCCACATCAGAATGCAATGATGGTTATACCAGCTTTGAAGTTGGATGCGATTCCAAAGATTGCGATGTATGGACACTTGTTCGTGTTGACCAATCGGTGTATAAACGTAAACATTTCACTTGCGGTTTTTGTGCATCAGTACGACTACTACAGTTATCCTGCTCATCTACTCCTGTATCACACACGACCACTCAAACCAATGCTGTTTTAGATGTTTCCCTCGCATCAACACCTGACTTCGCATCATATAATCCCATTATTAAACCCACTCTCTCACACACTCCTCGTTCAACTATGTACCAAACTTCCATTAATCTTTCTCATTCTAACAATGCTAACGGTAAAGCTTTTCATCTCGTACCTCCTCTTTCCTATTCCTCCCCCAATCTAAATAAATCTCAAACTTCTTTATTCTCCTCACGTACTCCTTACTCGACCTCCCCTGTATCACCTCTCAATAATTTACACCCTTCCATCAAAATCATTTCCAGTAACATTTCCGATCAACTGATTCAACACTCCATTCCTGTCACTCATGCCCCAACCTATTTTAATTCTCCTTACTCTACCTCCCACGTAACACTTCCAAATAAGTTACATCTTACATTTAAAATCATATCCAGTCACATCTCTGATCAACCGATTCAACACCCCGCTCCTGTCACACTTGCTCCAACCAATATTAATTCTTTATCAAGCACCCCTGTCATTTCCACTTCTATCTGCTCATCTACCTCGACTCCTACCAGCTCTGTCCGTCCACCACTTCCACGAAATCGTTTTCCTTCGCGCGATCGCTGTATAATCATATCAAACTTAAAGCTTTCCGAATCTGCTTCTCCACAATCTCGCCTCGATGATGATGTATCTACTTTCAGGTCTATCCTAGCAACCATTCTTCCTGATGATAACCCATCACTCTTCAATAATATCGCTCCTGTATCCTTTATTCGTTTACACAAATCCACTAAATCCAGTCATCTCAGTCCTCCACTCTTAAAAATCGTTTTCCGACATAGTTCACATGCCTCGTCGGTACTCTCCCAACGTTTTAAACTTCTTACCACTTCATCTACTTGCCGTATCTTTCCTGACCGCTCCCTTCTGATATTGCCCAGCTCAATTTAGCTCGCATTGAAAAATATCGACGTGAAACAAACGGCGAGTCATCCTTATCTATACGTAAAATCAACGGAAATTTTCACGTTCTTCACACAAGGCCAAAAATTCGATAGCGTCCCATCTCTCCCCCTTGTCTTCTTCGCTAGTCGATCTCGCTCCTAAGCATACTTTTCGTCTTAGTCTATTCAATACTCGCTCCATTCTTCATAAAGCTGATATGCTTCTCGATATCTTCGATCAATTATCTGTGGGGATTATCGATGAGTCAAAAAATACAGTAGGAGGATATATGTTTGGTTTACGGAGGAGGATCTACACTTTTTTTGGAATTGTCGGCGTTTAGAACGAGATGGAGATTGGAGAGACGTTTGTAGATAGAAGAAAGACAGTTGGAGGCAGAAATGCCGATATCGTGTATGCGATGTGCGGGTGCATGAGCATAGATTAGAATGTCATCGGCGTATTGCATGACGTTAAAGGAGTAAGGTTTAATAAATGGAGAGAGATCGCTAAGCAAAAGAGAGAAAAGCAGGGGACCTAGGACTGAACCTTGTGGGACCCCGCAATAAATATGGATGGGAGGGAGGATGATGAATTAGAACAGACGCGAAAGGAACGGTCGGATAGATATGAGGCGAACCATGCTACGGAGGCGTAAGAAAAGCCGTTAATCATAACGAAGGCGAGAAAGGAGGACGGAGTGGTCGACAATGTCGAATGCGGAGGAGAGGTCGAGGGAGATGAGAACACTATATAGAGCCTTGTCTCGAGAAATGAGTAAGTCGTTGTACACTTTTATGTATGCGATTTATGTGGAGTGATTAGAGCGGAAAGCGGATTGGAAAGGAGGGTACAGATTGGATGAAGAGAGATAAGCGTTGATCTGTATTAAGATGAGGCGTTCTAATAGCTTAGAAAGAGTAGGGACTAGTGAAATGGGGGAATAACTAGAAGGACGGGAGGGGTCGAGCAATTGTTTCTTAAGGAGGGGACGAACGATTGCGAATTTCCAGTGTGAAGGGAAGATACGACTGCGGATGGACGAGTTAAACAAGGTTGTGAGAAATAGGGATATCGATAAACATATAGATTTTAATATGTGAGTAGGCAGGGGATCGGCAAGTGAGGTTTTGTTGGGCAAGGACATGAGGACAGATGATACTTCTGTAGGTGATACAGGGAGAAGATGAAAGAGTTCCGGAAGGATGATAGTAGACTGGGCAGAGTGGGATATGATGGAGACCGGGTTGTGAGAGAGCAACGTGGATACTTTAGTCTGAAGAAATGACGAATAATCATTGGTATTTATGTTGCACGGCGAAGAAGAGCGAGCAAGGTTTGAGTTAAAAGTATGCCAGAGTCTTAGAGTTGAATGAAGTGATGATTTTATGCTGCTAGAATGAGTTGCATTTGGTACGTAGTAGGTTGAGATGAGACCGGCGATGAGCAAGATAGGAATCACGGAAAGACGGAGTGATCGAGCGGAAATCACGTCTGAGAGAGCTGTGATAGACTCGAAAAGCATGGCGGAGTCGACGCTTTGAGAGTAGGCATTAGATGTCAAACCATGGGGCACGGTGCAAGCGACGGTGTGGGTGAGACTTGAAGGGCAAGAGAATATCGAGAGTGGATGTGAGTTCAGAGTCGAAAAGAAAGGCGAGATCGTGAGGAGATGAATATGTTATTGTGGGTAATGATAGAGACGATTTGAGTAAGGCAGAGCGGAGAAGGGAGAGGTCAAGATTTCTCCAAGGGCGACGTAGGATTGTAGGTGTGTGAGGAGGGGTGTGGTTGCGAGCGAGATCAAGGGTGATAAGAAAGTGATCGGATAGACCAGGATCAGAGATGGACAGTGAGGTGTAGGCAGCAAAATGATCGGGGACAGCGATGATGTCGAGTGCCCCACCAAGTATATTTATGAGGGCAGTAGAGATTAGTTTGTAATTGTAGTGTGATAGAATGTTGATGAAGCGGATGGAATCTGTGGAAGAAGATTCTGTGGAAGTATATTTATATAACTTAGCACGACTGGAGTGCTGTCCTTCACAAATTTGTAAAAATAAATTAATAGATTATCACATTATATATTAATGTCTATACGCACAGGACACGCAAAGCTTAAACATGCAAAATTGTTTAATGCATAAATGTACTTCTAATTCAACAGCAAAACATTGATAAAGGACAAGCTATAAAAACCATAATTCATATCCAGATCATAGCAAGTGTAAAGGAGACAATAATCAAAACGACGGTTAAAACGACGTATTTTTACGTTCAAAAATAAACCTAATTATAAAAATCCTCATAAGCTTTCAAAATAATCGATTGTTGCGAATTCCAGGATGTATATCCTCATATGCTAGAAAGCGTATTTAAAAACACAAGAGAGATATTTCTTTGTCACAAACTTGCAACATAAAATAAGAAAAATAACAATCGATTAGTATATTTGTTTGTTAGACTCACTCAGCAAGAAAGTCGGTTTCCGAGTCACATCGCGTACATGCATAACAATTTTATCTTAGAGTGCTTAGAATTTACTGGGTTCTTAAATATTGTACACACATTATTTTCCTAATTTGTGATCTTAATTTGAGATCTTAAGTAAATACAATGTGTTCCAGCTAATTACAAGATTAATATACACATTGTCCTGATTATACTAAGTTCTCACAAAACGAATTCGCCACAGTTATCACATTACTTACAACGAATATATAAAGCGAGTTCTTACAACGAATATCTAAAGCGAATATCTAAGCTATCATATAATATCATCTGTAACTGGAGACTTCGCGTGTTTCATAAAATCTAACACATTGCCGTCGGAAACCCCTTGGTAAATGGAAGGGGCAAAGCTTGGTATTTGCCCGCATTGTAACAGGCCAATCGCACTTACAAAATTCGGAAATGTACGTTTTCACAAGAGTTTTGGGATTCGGTGCCCAGGCACTAGCTGCGCTTCGATTGTTGATTACACACCCAATATTTCCTCCCATGACAAACTTACAGTCGAACGTCAAACCTACAAAGGATCTGAAATGGCTTCGATCAACGACGTTTCCAGCAATTTGAACGCATATGAAATGCTTCACCGTATTTAGGCATCATCTACGCTGACAGTAAGACGAATCCCTTGGAGTTTACGAAATAAAGCAGCTCGCATTTTTACCAATCTTATTGAGGAGGCACTAGAACATAAATCGCCATATAGCTGGACTAGTCTTTTGGGGTTCGCAAAAGTGTGCATATCAGCTCATCCAGGTGATCACCGAAATGTACGAAAAGATATAGAGAATGCACTAAAGTCAGCCTAAAACAGGCAGTTTGACACTTCCTTTCTCACGCATGTTTGTGCTCAACAAACGACCCGACATAAACACGACAAATCAAAGACAATGACAATCGAACTTGTGCGACAGGGAAACTACGGCAAAGCAATGAAACGAATATCTTCGTCACGGCTGGCGCCGTTCATAGAACAGACACACCGTAAGCTCACAGATTTGCACCTACCCGGTAGAGGTATTATAACCTCAATCCCAACGGCAGAACACGGTATTGTCATCGATTCGGATACCGTTCGTGATTCAATTTTCTCATTCCCCTCTGCATCGTCACCAGGTTGTCTGGGTTTAAGAGCCGAACACCTACAAGACATGATCACAGCGGATCAGTCTGGAAAGCTTCTAAGCCGCCTGACACATCTGATTAATCATATGGCAGCCGGTGACCTTCCTGTAGATATATCTCGATATTTTGCGGGTGCAGATCTTTTCGCTCTAGAAAATCCAAATGGAGGTATACGCCTAATAGCGGCAGGAGAATTGTTAAGGAGGGTGTGTGCAAAGTGTATTTGCTCGAAGATGCGCGATAAGTTCACTCAAATATTTCAACCACAACAGGTCGGTGTTGCAGTGGCAAATGGCGCAGATTTAATAATTCACCAGGTTCGACGATCGCACGAACAGATGCACACCTCGGAAAGTTGGGTATGGGCGAAAGTAGATGTTTCGAACACATTTAATACAGTTGACAGGCAATGCTTTATTAACGCAGTCGACATTGAAACACCTTCTATCGGACCGTGGATCAAATGGTGCTACTGGCAACCATCAAAATTACGATTTGGAGCAGCAAAAAGCCTTACATCGTCAGCAGGAGTACAACAAGGGGACCCTCTGGGCCCATTCTTTTTCGCACTGGCAATCCAACCGATTATTCGGAAAGTCGACTCGATCACAGGTATCGGTTTTAACAAGTGGTATTTAGACGATGGAATAATTGGAGGTGAACCCAAGGCAGTTGCTATCACATTAAACATGATTGCAAATGAGCTGAAAAAAATCGGACTATCAATGAATTGGCAAAAAACCGAATTAATAGGCTACAAAGAAGCAATTATCTCAACGCAGACAGAATGGACTCACTCTCCACATCCCAAGACTGACAGCAATTTCACTCTTTTGGGATGCCCAATTGGTTCGCAAGAGTTTGTAGAAGCATATCTCATAAATAGTAGCTTACCAAACCTAGTAAATTACACAGAGCTTGTTGCGTCGCTTCCGGACGCTCATGTGGCTTACCTGCTATTGCGCCACTGTGCTTCCGCTCAACGAATAGCATTCCTCGTGAGGAATGTAGATCCAGCAAGCACCGAACATTCCTGTAAGCAGTTTGATAATGCTGTGATACGGGCGATGGAAATCATCGCTTCAATACAACTGTCAGCGCGAACACGATCTCAAGTTGAGCTCCCACTAAAAATGGGCGGTCTGGGCCTTAGGAGTACAAACAAACACAGAGCGGCAGCCTTTGCAGCAAGCGTCATCACAGTGGTCGCGTTTATGAACCAGGATCCAAATACATTTCGGGGCTTTGTAAACGCGAATGAAATACTTGCGCTACACGGAGCAGAAGTGGAACAACAGGCTTCATCCACAATACAACATCAAATATCGTTCAAAATCGACTCAGAGAAGCGGAAAAATCTATTAGACACTGGAGATGATCGGACAAGGGCCAGACTAATAGCGGTATCACAGCCACATGCGAACGCAAGGTTACAATGCGCCCCACATCGAAGTATCGGCCTAGCTCTTACCGACCAAGAATTTACAATTCTTATAAGAATGTGGTTAGGCCTGCAAATTGCTCCAAGTGACTAGTCGATGTTTTCGAAACGCAAATGCTGAGGGCTTCCATGCACTAACTTGCAACTACGGTGGCTTTCCAGGAATGCGTCATAATGGAATTGGTGACGTCATTCTCCAGGCGGCACAATCAGCAGGAATCCATGTGGGTTGTGAGGTTCGCAACCTCACATATACTAATGAAAGAGGTTAATTCTAGTGATTTAAATGTAAATCCAACATATGAACGTAGTGAGTTGAGTTTAGAAACAATTATTACAAGTCACTGTTCTATAATGGATAAAAAGGGTATAAAGGTTGAATTAGATAATAAAACTATACCTATATTATATTGGAATCCAAAATTACATAAAAATCCAATAAAACCTAGCTTCATATGTAGTGCGTTTAAATGTACATTAAAACCACTTTCTGTCTATATGAATAAAATACTTAAAGTAATTAAAGCACATTTTAAAAAATATTGCAAGGTAATCGAAATTAATACTGGTATAAAACACTATTTCAGTATTAATTCTACAAAAGAATTTTTAGAACAGACAAAAGGAATAAATTTTCAAAATATAAATACATACGATTTTAGTACGCTTTATACAAATCTAGATTTAGTAGATATTAAAGAAGCGTTAGTAAAATTAATTAATCTTATATTCGGAAAAAGATATACATATATATGTTATAATAATTATAACGCCTATCTAACAAAAATTAAACCATCAAGTAAATATAAATATATGGATAAAATTGAATTAATAGAATCCTTAAATATTTTGATAAATCAAAATTATTTAAAAGTAGGGACATCTATATTTAGACAAATAAAAGGTGTTCCAATGGGTGGTAATAGTAGCCCAATTATAGCTAACTTGTTTTTAAGCTTTATAGAATATGAATTTGTTCATAACTGTGTAAAAACTAAATCTAAACAATATAAATATATGAAATATATGTTTCGATACATTGATAATATATGTGTATTTAAGGAGAGTGAGACCATTCCGCGTGAATTTCTTGTAAAACATGTAAGCCAGACGCGAAAGAATGACGAATGCCGTTTCGTCATCACAATGACTCATCAGTGCACGATCCCTCCCACTACTGGATGCAGTCCTCCTCTGCATCCAGTAGTAAGAGGGATTTACACGTGAATTCAAGCTAATTACCCCATTCGTGGGTCATTTTGTAACAATTGTGGTTAGATATTTTGCAAGGAAAAGGCTAGTAATCGACTACTCTCAAACATTTAATCGGTTTTACAATATTAGATACTTACCTATTGCCTAACCCTTTTGTCTATTTAATTATTATTAAAGGTATCTATTGCGTTCTTGTAAGTATCGGCTGTTTGTATTAATTTAAATATTTCAGACGATATAAAATGTTGAATTATCGTAATTTTGAATCATCAAGCACCCCTGTCATTTCCACTTCTATCTGCTCATCTGCCTTGACTCCTACCAGCTCTGTCCGTCCACCACTTCCACGAAATCGTTTTCCTTCGCGCGATCGCTGTATTATCATATCAAACTTAAAGCTTTCCGAATCTGCTTTTCCACAATCTCGCATCGATAATCATGTATCTGCTTTTAGATCTATCCTAGCAACCATTCTTCCTAATTATAACCCATCCCTCGTCAATAATATCGCTTCTGTATCCTTTATTCGTTTAAACAAATCCACTAAGTCCAATCATCATAGTACTCCACTCTTAAAAATCGTTTTCCGACATAGTTCACATGCTTCTTCAGTACTCTCCCAACGTTTTAAACTTCTTACCACTTCATATACTTGTCGTATCTTTCCTCTGGTCTTTCTTTAGTTGAATCAGCTCTTCCAATTGCCCAGCTCAATTTAGCTCGCATTGAGAAATATCGACGTGAAACAAACGGTGAGTCATCTCTATCAATCCGTAAAATCAACGGAAATTTTCACGTCCTACGCACGAGGCCAAAAATACGATGGCGTCCCGTCTGCCCCCAGTCTTCTTTGCTAGTCGATTTCGTACCTGAACATACTTTTCATCTTAGTTTTTTCAACACTCGCTCCATTCTTCATCAAGCTGACTTGCTCCTTGATATATTCGATCAATTATCTATCGATATTCTCTGCATTACCGAATCTTGGCACTCTGACTCTGACGATCTTGCTATTCGTCGTCTATGTCGCTCTAGTAGTTATTTAGTTAAATCAGCTCTTCCAATTGTCTCTTCCACATCTACTGCTTCTAAACCTTGGCGCAATTGTTGTCATTGCTCGTCATCTAAGGTCTCTACGTAAAATTAACGCTAACATCCGTTCATCTTCTTTCGAATTGTAATATGTAGATCATCAATTCCTTTCCCTCTGGAACTTGTGATTGTATACCGTCCAGGCTCAGCTGCTCCTTACGTATGTTCTTTAGCGAGCTTGCAGATCCTCTTTCTCAATGTTCATTGTCTTATACTCCTTTATTTGTTCTCGGTAACTTTAACATTCGTCTTGATCGCCCGGCCGAATTTGACTCTATCATTCTAACCAACCATTTTTTTAGATTTTAACTATAAATAACTTTCAACAAGCCCCACTTATATTCGCGGAGGTGCTCTCGACATCATTGCTGTTTCCAACTGCGTCAATGCATAAACCTCCTTATCGATAACTGATCCTGGTTTGTCCGATCATTTCCTTGTCACACTTACTCTTACTCGTCTCCATACTCCTTCTCCACCTTTAACATTAGCTACTCAAAGTCGACACTGAACACTTCTCGATATTTCCATTCTCTGTGCAGCCATACTCCCTTCTTCACTCTTTTCACTTCCACTTAACTATCGTTCTCCCAATGATCTCTGCATTCTGTTTGATTCTAAACGTATGTCTATCATCAATAACCTTCTGCCTAGTCGACTTCGACGTCTAGGCGCTTGCACCATGCTCCCTGGTTCGATTCTGACTGTAGTCTTTCTAAACGTCGACTCTGTCACACTTTTCGTGTGTATAATCGCTTTCTCAACACACTCCGTCTAAATCTCCGTGATTCCGACTTTTCTCTACGCCGTTCACATCTCATGCGTCGTTCTTTCAGAACTTATCATCGTTATCTCAGACTATCTTCAGAACTTGACTCATCCGCTTATCGTAACAAATTCTTTGATCTTCGTCGTTCGCATAGGCGACTTCTGCGTTCTAAGGCACATAGATTTTGGCAAAACAAACTGACTTCCGCCAATAACTCTAGAACTAAATGGAAAACTCTCAATTCTCTACATTCTCGTTCATCTATCACCTCTACTCTTGATCCTTATCAATTCTCCGATTACCTAATTTCAAAAACTATTTCTAATCGATTCAATCATCGTCCTTCCACAAACTTCTTGTATCTCGTATATTCGTATCCCTCAGCTCTCATAACTACTTGCGGTATCTGAAGATGAGGTATCTTGCCTTCTTATTTCGTTAACTTGTAAGTCCTCTCCTGCCGATCCCATCCCTACTCGAATTCTCAAATTGTTGTCAACAGACTCTACACCTTTTCTTACCAGCCTCTTTAACTCGTTAATCGTGAATGGAATATTTACTGTTCTTTGGAAAACGTCCATTGTTCGTCCCTTACTTAAAACGCCCTCTCTTGACCCCTCTCTTCCTTCATCTTATCGCCCAATATCAATTCTACCAACCTTATCTAAAATTCTTGAACACCTTGTCTTAGATCAGATAAACAAGTATCTCTCTTTATCGCAGCTCTATCCTTCTTTTCAATCTGCTTTCACTCCAATTATTCCACCGAACTATCATGCCATAAAGCATTTTTTGATCTGCTCTAAGCTCGTGACCATTGACTTTGTAGTGTGGAAATATCGATCGATCATTCATCTGCATTCGACATTGTCGATCACAAAATCCTTCTTTTTCGTTTTCGCTATCATTATGGCTTCTATTCGTTTACCTTGGCTTGGTTCTCTTCGTATCTCTCCGATCGATCATTTTCCGTCCATTCTAATTCTATTTGTTCTACATTATCTTCTTTCTCTTGTGGTGTACCTCACGATTAAGTACTTGGCCCTATTCTATTTACACTTCGTTTTGGAGATTTATATTGTATAACTAATAAATTCTGCTTCAGAGTAAGGCGGTACACTGATGATATACTTTATTCTCACTTGTCTCATTATTCCCTAAGCCAACTTTTCATATCCTCGACAAATTGTCTTCATGCTAATTATGAATGTTAATTACTAATGTTATGTCTTAATTTCTTTGCGCATGTCCCTCAATCCTACCAAAAAAATATTTATTTTAATGTGGCAAATTCGTGCCAGCGCACGCTTACATTAGCACAACAAAACAAAAATGTAAATCATGTGTCGAGAGGGTGTGAACGGAGGAGGTGTTTGAATGTGATAAAGGAGGGAGCGCGTCGGACGTCGAGAGTGAGTTGATTCCATGCAAGTGAGGCGGCGACGAGGAAGGATCAGAGACTGTAGTTGTTAGAGTAATTGGGAACGTGGAGTAAGAGAGAATGACGGGAACGCAGTGATAGAGAGGTGGGACGAGTGTCGTCAAAGAACGGGATATTTATAAACGATGGGGATCTGACAGCGATGAGACGAAAAGTTACGATAAATCGGAGTTGTATGCGGATTGAATGAGGGGCCAGGAGAGTTGGGTAAGATATGTGGATGTGTGGTCGAAGCGACGAAGACGAAAGAGCACTCGAACGGCAGAGTTGATTATTCGTTGTAGCGGTAGGATGATGGATTTTGCAGAATTGGCGAAAAGGCTAAGGCAGTAATCTATTTTAGGGAAAAGAAGCGATGAAAGGAAATACATACAAGAACGGAAGTCGATAAGGGGGCGGATACGGCGGATGTCACGAAGAATTAAGTTAGACGAGCGGACCTTGTCACGGACGAAGGGTTTAAGGGAAAGGTGATCATCGAAATGGAAGCCTAAGAAGGTGAGATTGTGTACAGTGGGGACTATCGATGAGTCAAAAGATACAGTGGGAGGAGATATGTTTGGTTTACGGGGGAGGATCTACACTTTTTTGGACTTGTCGTGGTTTAGAACGAGATGGAGATTGGAGATATATGTACATACATAAAGTATGTACCTGAACATACTTTACATCTTAGTTTTTTCAACTAAGAAATGCCGATATCGTGTAAGCGATGTCCGGTTGCATAAGCATAGATTATGATGCCATCGGCGTTTTGCATCACGTTAAAGGAGAAAGGTTTGATAAACGGAGATAGATCGCTAAGCAGAAGAGAGAAAAGCAGGGGACCCAAGACAGAACCTTGTAGGACCCCGCAAAAATCGGGATGGAAGGGGAGGATGATGAATTAGAACAGACGCGAACGAAACGGTCGGATAGATAAAAGGTAAACCATGCTACGGAGGAGGAAGACAAGCCGTTATCATAACGAAGGCGAGAACGGAGGACGGAGTGGTTGACAATGTCGAAGGCGGAGGAGAGGTCGAGGTAGATGAGAACACTATATAGAGCCTTGTCTCAAGAAATGAGTAAATCATTTTAAAACGCTTTGAGAGAAGCGGTTTGATGTCAAGATCGAGAGTGGAAGTGAGTTCATTGTCGAAAAGAAAGGCGATATCGTGAGGAGAGGAATATGTTATTGTGCGTCTCTATCTATAGGATAGAGACGATTTGAGTAATGCAGAGCAGAGAAAGGAGAGTTTAAGATTTCTCCCAGGGATTCGTAGGATTGTAGGTGTGTTATTAGGGGTGTGGTTGTGAGTGAAATAAAGGGTGACGAGAAAGTGATCGGATAGACCAGGATCGAAAATGGACAGTGAGGTGTAGGCAGCAGAATGATCGGGACAGCGATGATGTCGAGTACT
Organism: Pomphorhynchus laevis; assembly: GCA_012934845.2. Taxonomy (NCBI): domain Eukaryota; kingdom Metazoa; phylum Acanthocephala; class Palaeacanthocephala; order Echinorhynchida; family Pomphorhynchidae; genus Pomphorhynchus; species Pomphorhynchus laevis. The sequence goes on from WNNJ02002338.1 coordinate 111,882, forward strand.
CCACCAAGGATATGTGTGGAGGGAGTGGAGATGGATTTGTAGTTATAGTTGGATAGAATGTTGATGAACTGGATGGACTCGGTGGAAGATGTTGGTCGAGGCGGATGTTAAAGTCGCCTAGAACGATTGAAGGGATGGAGGGTAATGAACAGTGGGACAGAAGGTAAGCGAGTTCGGTACAAAATAAGGAGTTAGGAGCATATAAACTAGAACGGTATTAAATATTGAGATCTAGTGTGATCAGGTTAGAAGAACGACAAGTGAGCAGTTCAACTGAGCAAGGACTGAAAGGGGAAGTGATTTTGCGAATATACGCGGGGGTGACGAGCGAATGCGACAATGCCGCCATGATTAGACAATTTAGAAGGGGATGAGCTAAGTGGAGAGCGGAAACGACTAGTGAGCAACCGGCAGAGAGCAAACGGCGAATGGAGAGGTCGTCAGAATTGGAATGCCATGATTCGGTGAAGCAGAAGAGATCGATGGATTTCTTGGTGAATAGGTTGAGGATGAGATCGGATTTATTCCTAATAGATCTAATGTTGAGAAGGCCGAGGCGGAAACCGTGTGTGGTGATGATAGGGGCTAGTGAATAATTCACATAGTGGAGATGGAGTGCCATCGAATTTTTGTGCGGGTGTGGACAACTTGAAAATTTCCGTCGATGTTTCGGATGTAGAAAGATGTTTCGCCGTTATCCTAGCGACGGCATTGTTCGATGCGGGCAGATGAGAGTTGAGCGATTTCGGAGAAGGTTGGATCGGTGAAAATGCGTGTGGCTGAAGAAGACATTAGTTTGACTCGTTGGGATATGACAAAATATGCGTGAGAGCAATGCTTGAAAACAATTTTTGGGGGGGAGGCTGGGAAGTATTATATTGAGATGATGTATTTAGGCGGATGAATGCGACAGGAGATATGTTGTTGAAAAAGGATGGTTTATCCGCAGGAACAAGAGATGAGAGGATGGATCTGAATGCGGAAACATCGTGGTCGAGACGTGCTTGTGGATATAAATAGGTGGAAGGAGCGATATTAGTGACGATGACGCAACGATCGCGAGTAGGAAAGCGTTTCCGTAAAGGAGGACGAGTAAGTTGAGTTTGTGAGATCACAATAGGAGAGCTGGGAGTTGAGGATATCAAGGGAGTAGGTTTAATAGCGGAGGACAAAGAGGATTTGGATAATATAGAGGGTGGTGAGCGATGTGAGGAAAGGTTATGAGTGGAAGGATTGTGGAAGTTGATTGAGGTAGTTTTGATGGATTACCATCAAAAGATTGGGATGTAGGTTATTGAGAATCGAGCCTGAATGGAAGATACGGGGGTGTCGGGAAGTGAAGACATGATATTAGATGTGCATATGATGACATGATCAGTGGGTTGACAAAGAATATTAGAAATGACTGGGGTGGTTTAATAATAATACAAATTTATTTAATGTGGCAAATGCGTACAAGCTGTACGCTTACAAGTCCACAATCAAAAATGAAAAAGTCAAGTATATAAATTGTTTAAATGGGATCGGATTTGTCGTTTGAAGCACGGCAAGGAAGTGGATTGGCGTATATGAATGGGCAGATGGTTTCACGATAGAGGAGCAGCCACAATTAAGGAGCGGAGTCCAAAGGAGTTAGAGTAGTTTGGGACATGTAAAAGAAGGGAATTACATGAACGCAAGGAACAGTAAACAGGACGAGAATTATCAATAAAAGGAAGATTGAGAAATGAAGGGTTTGAAGAGTTACAAGGCGGAAAGCAACGATAAGAAGACGAATTTGAACACGACAATAAATTGTAGGCAAATCGAGAGAAGCAAGATGGTAGGATGTATGATCAAAACGACGAAGACGGAGGAGAATTCGGACGGCTGCGTTGACGATGCGTTTTAGAGGAAGAAGAGTGGATTTAGGTGAGTTGGAAAATAGACTAAGACAATAATCGAGTCTAGAAAAAAGGAGAAAATGTACAGCTACGGATGGACGAGTTGGACAATGTGGTTAGGAAGGGCAAGATAAAAGTGCAGATATTTTTAAGTAAGTGAGTGGGAATTGGGTCAGAAGAAGAGGTTTTATTAGGTAATGACAGCAGAACCGAAGAAACTTCATCAGACGAAACGGGAAGAAGGTGGAATAGTTCTGGGAGGGAAGTATTTAAAGATAAGAGTGGGTACAAGGGGGCTATGGGTAGTAGGGAAAGTAAATTAGATAGCTTAGTTTGTAGATAAGAAGAAAATTCATCAGGATTTATATTACAAGGGGTAGATGATCGTGAAAGAATTGAGTTTAAGATTTTCCAATGAGATTTCGAGTTGGAAGATGACTCGAGTTGATTTCGCCAAAAGAGAGTACGTTTAGTACGTATAAGAATGAGATGTGAACGGCGTTGAGAAAAGTAGGAATCACGAAGATTTGGAGGGAGTGAGTTGGGAGAACGTTTAAGAAAGCGTTTATATATACGAAAAGAGTGACGGAGTCGACGCTTAGAAAGACTACATTCAGAATCGAACCAGGGAGCATGGCGCAAGCGCTGGGAACGTCGAAGTCGACTAGGCAGAAGGTTATTGAGGATCAACGTAAGTTCAGAATCAAACAGAATGCAGTGATCATCGGGAGAGAGATAGTTAAGAGGAAGTGAAAAGAGTGAAGAATTGATTAAGGCTGTGCAGAGAATAGGGATATCGAGAAGCTTCCAGGGTCGACTTGGTGTGGATAATGGTGGAGGCGGAGAAGGAGGATAGGGACGAGTAATAGTAAGAGTGACAAGGAAATAATCGGACAAACCAGGATCAGTAACTGACAAGGAAGTATAGTCATTGATGCAGTTAGGGACAGCAATGATGTCGAGATCACCGCCGAGGATATGAGTTGGGCTTGTTGAAAGTAATTTATAGTTAAAATCAGAAAAAAGATTAGTTAATGTGATTGAGTCAGAGTCAGACGGGCGATCAAGACGAATGTTAAAGTCACCGAGAACAAAAGAAGGAGTATAAGACAATGAACAGTGAGACATTAGATCTGCAAGGTCGTTAAAGAAGATACGTTATGGGGCAACTGAACCTGGACGGTATACAATCACAAGTTCCAGAGGGAAAGGCGTTGATAATCTGCATATGAGTAATTCGAACGAAGTGTAACGGATGTTAACGTTGATTTTACGTAAAGACATTGGGTGACGAGCAATGGCAACAATACCGCCATGGTTAGAAGCAGTAGATGTATGATATGCAATTTGACGAGCTGATTCAACTAGAGAACAACCAGAGCGACATAGACGACGAATAGCAAGATCGTCAGAGTCAGAGTGCCAGGATTCGGTAATGCAGAGAATATCGATAGATAATTGATCGAAGATATCGAGAAGCATATCAGCTTTATGAAGAATAAAGCGAGTGTTGAATAGACTAATACGAAAAGTATGCTTAGGAGCGAGATTGACTAGCGAAGAAGACAAGGTGGAGAGATGGGACGCCATCGAATTTTTGGCCTTGTGTGAAGAACGTGAAAATTTCCGTTGATTTGACGTATAGATAAGGATGACTCGCCGTTTGTTTCACGTCGATGTTTCTCAATGCGAGCTAAATTGAGCCGGGCGATATCAGAAGGGGAGCGGTCAGGAAAGATACGGCAAGTAGATGAAGTGGTAAGAAGTTTAAAGCGTTGGGAGAGTACAGAAGAGGCATGTGAACTATGTCGGAAAACGATTTTTAAGAGTGGAGGACTGAGATGATTGGATTTAGTGGATTTGTTTAAACGAATAAAGGATACAGGATCGATATTATTGAAGAGGGATGGGTTATCATCAGGAAGAATGGTTGCTAGGATAGACCTGAAAGCAGATACATCATCATCGAGGCGAGATTGTGTAGAAGCAGATTCGGAAAGCTTTAAGTTTGATATGATTATACAGCGATCGCGCGAAGGAAAACGATTTCGTGGAAGTGGTGGACGGACAGAGCTGGTAGGAGTCGAGGCAGATGAGCAGATAGAAGTGGAAATGACAGGGGTGCTTGATAGAGAATTAATATTGGTTGGAGCAAGTGTGACATGAGCGGGGTGTTGAATCGATTGATCAGAGATGTTTCTGGAGATGATTTTAAATTAAGGATGTAAATTATTTGGAAGTGTTACGTGGGAGGTAGAGTAAGGAGAATTAAGATAGGTTGGGGCATGAGTGACAGGAATGGAGTGTTGAATCACTTGATCGGAAATGTTACTGGAAATGATTTTGATGGAAGGATGTAAATTATTGAGAAGTGATATGGGGGAGGTCGAGTAAGAAGTACGTGAAGATAATAAAGAAGTTTGAGATTTATTTAGATTGGGGGAGGAATAGGAAAGAGGAGGTACGAGATGAAAAGCTTTACCCTTAGCATTGTTAGAATGAGAAACATTAATGGAAGTTTTGTACGTAGTTGAACGAGGAGTGTGTGAGAGAGAGTAGGTTCAATAATGGGATTATAAGATGCGAAGTCAGGTGTTGATGCGAGGGAAACATCTAAAACAGCATTGGTCTGAGTGGTCGTGTGTGATACAGGAGTAGATAAGCAGGATAACTGTAGTAGTCGTACTGATGTACAAAAACCGCAAGTGAAATGTTTACGTTTATACACCGAGTGGTTGGATATTTTAACACGAACACGTGTCCATGCATCGCAATCTTTGGAATCGCATCCAACTTCAAAGCTGGTATAACCATCATTGCATTCCGATGTGGAAGATTCTTGATCAGGAACAGGGACCTGAGATCGCGCTTTTCTAACCATGACCTTTTATCGATAGATTGAGCTCAATCCGCGAGCGTAGCGAGCGGAACTGACAGGAATAATCTGGAATTGACAGGAATAATCTGGAACTGACAGGAATAATCTGGAACTGACAGGAATAATCTGGAACTGACAGGAATAATCTGGAACTGACAGGAATAATCTGGAACTGACAGGAATAATCTGGAACTGACAGGAATAATTGTGTTTATTTAAAACCAAAATGTTTTAAGGTGGACACGTTTGAGGTTGACATGTTCTTATGGGAGAGGTCGCGTATCAGTTTGTTGGCAGAAAAGCCGCATAGGAAGTCTTCTTTAGACTTACTGTTGTCGCGTGCGATTGTAGTCCATACGCTGCAGTCGTGTGTCGAGCACTGTACTTGTAGTGGAACACAGTTTGTGTCGGTCGTAGCTGTCTTCTTACGTCCTCCCATCGACGTCCTTGTGTGTTAAAACTGTTAAATTTGCTGGATTGATCTGGAACTGGATTGTTTGTATGTATATTATTTCTCAAATGTATGTATATTATATATCAAACTTTTTTAAGTTGCTATAAATCTAAAGTTTTATAGATTTTACCATCTATTATTTCTGTATTTCCTCTTTCTCTGTATCTTCAGACCACAATTATTCCTGCTGTAGATAAACTGGTATTTCTAGGTATTCACTTCGACAATAACCTACATCTCGATCTCTTCATTCGTGATAAAACTAGGTTTTCAAATATTCTTCTACGTGATATTTGTCTCGTCAGAAATCTCTAGATTTTAGTTCATGTATATCTCTTATCTCCTCCCTTCTTTTTCCACGTATTGATCTTCTCTTAAAGTCAGCCTAAAACTATTCTGCGCCTCATTAACATTAAAGTGCACATCATTTTTCGACTTCGTAAATATGATCATATCTCATCCTATTTATCAAAACTTGGATGGCTAAGTATTGAACATAACGTTCGTTTTCGTCTGCTTTGTCTAACTTATCGCCTTCTTTATTGTAATTCTCCTTCTTATCTTTATCTGCCAACTCTAAGTGAATATCGCTCTCTTTCTATTCACTTACGTTCCTATGCTTCTCTTCTGCTACACGTACCTCTGCACTAAACCAACTTCGGTCGTCGATCCCTACATATCGCTGCTCCTCTCTTTTGGAATTCCCTACCTCATCATCTGCGATCTTCATCCTCACTCTAATTTGTCAAAAAGGAACTACAATGAATGCTACTAAACAAGTCATTTTTTACATTCTGTTTCGCTTTTGTGGGCTTGTAAGCACACAACCTGTGTGCATTTACTACATTAAAAAACTTTCCTCTATAATAACGTTTTTTTGCATAAAGAAACAAATCAATTCAGCTAACAGTCTACGTATTTAATAAAATTATAAAATAAAAAATAAATAAATAAAAATAAATATACAAATAAAAATAAATAAAAATAAATTAATAATAATTTTTATTAGTTTTTTATATAACACAAACGGTTTTCTTCATCCGATATATGATTAATACTATGCATTATATGCACATGTTATACTTATTAATCGGTCTGAAAAATCTCCGCTCCACACGGATTGCAAGTCTGAGTTGTGTATGTCGACGTTGTATTAGTCGTTGGCTTTCCACGCGACGACCGAAAACAGCGAAGGTATAAGGATGCCGCACGCGAAGGGCAAAACTGATCTACCGTTTTAATATCTTACTATGTTTTTGTTGTTGATTTTGTTGATTGCAATCAAGCTATGCGTCTTAATATTGACAGTGAACTCTCCACATGCCCCAGAAGCAGAGAATACTAGCGGAATAAAACTACCACATTCGACCATGACAATTCGTTCTTCGTATTTCGAATTTTCGCGGGTCTCATGAAGTTTAAATGCTTCGGACTTTGAGGAATATGAAACGGCGTGGATGTTAAATATTGTGACGTCAAAGCACGTCCGAACGAATCGATTCTCGAACAAACTAGTTCAAACGACATCGAGTCTTGTATCATTTTCACGGCACGTTGCGGTGTTTTATAATGTGGTATTGCGAATTATGTCTTCCATAACCGGTTCAATGCCAATACTTTTACTTACTGTTGATAATTCTCGAGCAATTAAATCTTTAATCGAATTGTACCGAGTGATTTAAAAGCCGCCACGTTTACATAATAATAGATGTGATGTACTTTACTTAGCATCGCATAAACATCTTGTAGATTAATCGTCAGGTGTCCACGCATATCGCGTTGCCCAGCTATCATGAAATTGATAGGCGTAAGGTGATATTTTTCGACGTCTAACCGTAGTACTGTTAATCATATCGAAGCCCCGTTTGCACACGCGAAAACCATAGCATGTTTAACGTTTTTACAAATGCCCGATTCTACTTTCAATAACCGCTTCATAAGGGCATACATTTTATTTACAAAATGTCTTGAAAAATGAAAAGTTGTGTCTCTAAGGCTTTAGTGCTTGTCGCTGAGGAGATACTCGAATTGCTTGGTGGATACCAACAGTTAGAGATTTTGTCCAACAGAAAAAGCTTGCTAATAAATCAACTTTGTCAGATAAATCTATGGAAGTTGTAAACAAGTATCGAAAGGCAAAGAGAGCTTCAAGCTCGAGCAGTTACCGAATTGAAGAAGGCGATTTGGGAGAAGTTTGAAGAGCACTCAGAATTTGATTATAGGTCAGCTTCGATGATACTCTAGAGGACGATCAGAAACCTTCGTGTTGGAAAGCAGAAAACTCCTCAAACTGTCTATGATAAGAGAGGATATATGATTACTGACATTAAATAAATTCTTGGTAGTAGGTAAGAGCATTTTAAAAATATCCATAATCGAGTAAATATGCCTGCTCTGGTATAATTAGAGCTTTTAGAACCAACGGAAGAGCTCATATCTTTGGACGAGATCATTGCTGTTGTTAAAAAACTTCGTAATGGCAAGTCTCCTGGAGTAGACGAGATTCGATCTGAAGCTTTAAAGTCTCTCGACATTGTTTGCATTAAGTGGCTGGATCTTCAATGTTGCATTGAAATCGGGCAAGGTACCTAGTGAGTGGCAAACTGGTGTGGTGTTACCGATCTTTAATAAATGTGACCGAAGAGTGTATTTTAATTATCGGGGCATCACTATTCTTAGCCAAACTGGTAAGCTATTTGCTAGGATTCTTGAGTTAAGGATACGGTCTATAGTAGAGGAACAGTTGCAAGAGGAACAATTCGGATTTCGCCCAGGTCGTGGAACTACGGATCAGCTCTTTGAAAAGAAAAGATTTATCTTAACGTGGCAAATGCGTGCAAGTGCACGCTTACATGACCACAACAAAACATAAATGTAAATCATGTGTCGAGAAGGTGTGAACGGAGGAGGTGTTTGAATGTGATAAAGGAGGGAGCGCGGCGGACGTCGAGAGGTAGTTGATTCCAGGCGAGTGAGGCGGCGACGAGGAAGGATCGGAGACCTTGGGAACGTGTAGTAAGAGGGAATGACGGGAACGCAGCAATAGCGAGGTGGGGCGAGTGCCGTCAAATAAAGGAAGGTTGATGAACGATGAGGAGCCGACAGCGATGAGACGAAAAGTTACTAGGAGAAGGCGGAGTTTGATGCGGATGTGGATGGTGGGCCAGGAGAGTTGGGCAAAATATTTGGATGTGTGGTCGAAGAGACGGAGATGAAAGAGCACTCGAACGGTGGTGTTGATTATTCGTTGTAGCGGTAGGATGATGGATTTTGCAGAATTGGTGAAAAGGCTAAGTCAGTAATCTATTTTAGGGAAAAGAAACGATGAAAGAAGAGACATACAAGAACAGAAGTCGATAAGGGGGCGGATATGGCGGATGTCACGGAGAATTAAGTTAGACGAGCGGACATTGTCACGGACGAAGGGTTTAAGGGAAAGATGATCATCGATATGGAAGCCTAAGAAAGTGAGATTGTGGACCCTGTTTTTGTGGGTCCTATTTTTTGCGGGGTCTTGTAGGACCCCGCAAAAAATAGGATGGGAGGGGAGAATGATGAATTAGAACATACGCGAAAGAAAGGTCATATAGATATGAGGCAAACCATGCTATGGAGGAGGAAGAAAAGCTGTAATCATAACGAAGGCGAGAAAGTGAGATTGTGGACTGTGGGGATGATCGATGAGGCAAAATATACAGTGAGGTGTAGGCAGCCAAATGATTGGGGGCAGCGATGATGTCGCGTGCTCCACCAAGAATATGTATGGGGCAGTGGAGATTAGTTTGTAATTGTAGTTGGATAGAATGTTAATGAACCGGATGGAATCCGTGGAAGAGGGGCAGTCTAGGCGGATGTTGAAGTAGCCTAGAACGAGTGAAGGGATTGAGGACAAAGAACCATGAGAAAGAAGGTCAGCGAGTTCGGTAGAAAAAGGAGTTAGGAGTATATGAACCAGGACGGTATACAATGGCGAGATCTAGAGTGATCGGGTTAGAAGAACGACAAGTGAGCAATTTAAAAGAGCAAGGACTGAAAGGGGAATTGATTTGTCGAAGAGGCGCGGGGTGACGCGCGAATGCGACGATGCCGCCAGGATCGGAGAATTTAGAAGGGTATGAGCTGAGGGGGCGGGTGTATTTACTAAGGAGCAACCGGCAGAGAGCAGACGGCGAATGGAAAAGTCGTCGGTATCTGAGTGCCAGGATTCGGTGAGGCAGAAGAGATGAATGGATTGCTTGTTGAATAGGTTGAAGATAAGATCGGATTTATTGAGAATAGATCTAGTGTTGAGGAGGCCGAGGCGGAAACTATGTGTGATGGTGAAAGAGTCTAGTGAAGAAGACACATAGGGGAGATGGAGCACAGAAGAAGCGTGAGAGCAGTGCTTGAAAACAATTTTTAGGAAAGGATGCTGGGAAGGATTAGATTGAGAAGATTTGTTTAGACGGATGAGTGCGACAGAAGAAATGTTCTTGAAAAAGGATGGTTCATCTGCAGGAACAATAGACGAGAGGAAGGATCTGCAGGCGGAAACATCGTGGTCGAGACGTGCTTGTGGAGATAAAGAGTTGGAAGGTGTGATATTAGTGACAATGACGCAACGATCGCGAGAAGAAAAGCGCTTCCGTAAAGGAGGACGACTGAGTGAGTTAGTGAGATCACGATAGGATCTCACCAACCTCATAAAGAGGTTTGTGAGATCCTATCGCTCACCACCCTCATAAAGAGGGTGGTGAGCGATGTGAGGAAAGGTTATGTGTGGAAGAATCGTAGAGGTTTGTGGAGGTGATTTTGATTGAGGGATGCAAGTTATTGAGAAACGAGTCGTTAAAGACGTGACAGGGGTGTCGGGGATTGAAGATGTCATGGAATGGGAAGTGTATATGGTGGCAGGGTCGTTGGGTGGAGAAAGAACATTAGAAATGACGGGGGTAGTTTGAGTTGACGTGTTGGGTGTTGATATGTAAAAAAAGATATCAACATCCAAACATTATAAAGGTTGCGGATTAGTTTGTTGGCACAAAAACCACATACGAAATCTTCTTTGAACTTTTTCTTGTCGCAGACGATTGTTGTTTAGACGCTGCAGTCATTTATCGAGCACTGTACTTGCAGTTGTCCATAGTTGGTGTCGGTCTTAGTTTTTTTCTTGCGTCCTCCCATTAACTCTAAAAAATTCTGCAAGCGGAGCGAGTTGAACTGGATTGATCTGGAACTGGATTGATCTGGAACTGGATTAATCTGGAACTGGATTGATTATATGTATTTTAGATCTTAAACGTATTTACTCTCTTCACTTTCCTTTAAATATCTTAAGCATTCGCTCAACCGTCTACATGTGTATTGTAGATTTTGAGGTGTTCGACTGAGTTCCACAACAGAATTTGTGAGGAGTACTAAGGGAGTATGGAGTACGACACTATCTTCTGGTAGCTGTGGCTTCTCTGTATGAACAAAGTATGAGTTGTGCTCGTGTTCTTGGTAAGAAGTCTGAATCATTTCCAGTAGGCGTTGGGCTTCGTCAGGGTTGCCCTTTGTCTCCACTTTTGTTCCTTGTTTACATGGACAAAATTACGAGACGGGATACTCTGATGGATTTCGGTTTTCAGTTCGGGTCAATCAGAATACCATCTCTGAGTTTTGCAGATGATGTTGTCTTGTTGGTTTCTTGTCCGGAGGACATACAATGCCTACTAGATCGATTAACGATAGAATACCAAGCTCCAAGGATGTTTGATAGTACCTCCAAGACTGCCTCCTTATGTTCGTCTCGGATTCAGATGCCAATGTCAATCCGGATTGCGGAAAAGGTTTTTCTTGGTGTGGAAAATTTCAAGTATCTTAGGGCATTGTTCTGGAGGGACGGCAAGAACATCAGGGAGGTTGAGAAGCGGATTTGTGCATCTAACGCAGCAATGCGTTCTTTGTACAGGTCTGTCGTAGTGAAGCGGGAGTTGAGTCTTTGGGCAAATCTTTGGTTATGACGGGAAGGATAATATCTCGAATACCGACGATCGAAATGAGGTTCCTTCGCGGTGTGGCCGGCCTTAGCCCTAGAGATAAGGCTAGGAATTTGGTCATCTGGAAAGGACTCGGAGTAAAGTCGCTGCTTCTTCACATCGAAAAAAGTAAGTTGAGGTGGCTAGAACACGTTCTGAGGATGTCTATGGTTTGCCTTCCTTGGAGGGCTTTTCAGGTCGAACTCTATGGAAGGAGACCTTGAGGTAGACCTCGATATCAGTGAGTGATCAAATCTCGAAACTGACCGAAGACCGCCTTGGATTATCTGAAAGATAACTCCGGTCTGTCACCCATGATCGCAATGCGTGTAGTAGTTTAATTCGTGGACTGCCTTCACGAACCCGACACCCAAACCAGTGGTTGGCAGGAAAAATTCGGTGTATTATGTTTTTTCTTGTCAAGAAATTGTTGCTATATAAAGGGTTTTTGTCGAAGATCGACAAGATCTTCCTGTCAATCAATGAAATGGGCATCATTTGCATACTATAGCTGTATCGCTGGCATACGTGCTACGCAGAACTTTAACAAGAAATGGGCACATATGCTGTACACTGTGCTAGTCAACCTTTCGATTAACTCTGTTAAATGCATTTGTGGCGTCAACAGCTACGATGAACATATCGTCACTTGCAGAGAATGATTTTCTTACGTGATCAGCATCAAGATCAATACGGCTACGTTGTGAAGCGGATAATTGTACGGTTTCTGCAGTATATCAGATTACCTCTAGAATATCATTACATAATCACCACTAATTTTAGTGTATTTTAATTTCCAGAACACTGCTGCAGAACGATAAAAGCAAGGCAAAGTACGAAATAATGTGTGGCTTGCGTTGCAGCATGGTAGATTCAAAATGTTTGTTTGCCACTGAAAAACGTATCGTAAATTGTCGAAATGACATCGCCAGGCTAGACATGTATAATTACATTGTGCTTATCGCTATCTACAGTAGGTTCAATGGTATGAGCTGCTGAACCCAAGCGCAATAAGTACTTGACCGCTGTCAGGTTGATGGTATCCTGTGTGGTCCTGAGTATCGACTTCATTTGTGCATTTATATCCCTTATATATGGCAGCGGTGCAGTCATAATTGAATCATTTGATGATTGAAGCTGGTTTTCCGCGCAGCATATTGAATATAATCGTCAATGTAATCCGTTGGATATTTGTTGTATACTTTTACGATTTACTTATATATATGATTTTTATGATTTTTAGTTATAATTTCAAAATCTCCTTAAGCACCAACTTTAATCAACAGGTGTTGATTCCTGTTATCGATTCCTGCGGTGTAATCATTTGGACAATTAGAATTTTTATTGTCGGTTTAAGCTTGTGTGTTTAACCTTTTAAGTATTTATAACCAAGAAATATTTTTTAACTTTTCCGGTACGCCAAAGTTTAACAAAAAGTTCGCCCAATCGCGTGTCTATTTATGGGTGTCTTTAGTGAATCGTTTGATTGAAGTTACGGATTGGTAAGCCCATGTTGCATATGCTGGATTAATCAGTATCGTAACGTTCTTTTCAATCATGTTCATATACATTATCGTTCAACGGGGTACACCTCTCATTGTGCCTCGTTGCACTTGTATATACACTATCGCTCTACTACGTCTGCTCCTACTGATCTCCGAGTATTTGACACCCTCCCAGATACTTCTTTATTTCAATGTAAGCGATTTAATTCTAGCGATAGTGTATTATTATCGCTAATGTTGAGCTCTCTGATTCCTCTTTTCTCTAAGTCAGTATTTATGCTAATGTCCCTTCTTTTCACTTACTACTTGTCACGATTCTTTATACCGATAATTCGTATCTCTTCAGTGATGTCTCATCACTTTCTGTATCGTCTTAATAAATAGGTTTCTGCTCCCAATTCTTTTCGTACCAAATTTTTAAATGTTGTTATTGGAAACCACATCTAAGCCTCCTCCATCCTATCTCAGTGTTTTGAATTCGCGTTATCATCTGCTTGCCAAATTTTCCTCGATTAATCACCCTATGAAATCGCTCAATTTTCCTCTGCTCGTATTGAAAAGCGTCAACGCGAAGTCAATGCGAGTCATCTCTTGCCATCAAAAACGTAAATAGATACATTCGTGTACTTCACCTACGTCTAAAAATCCGTTGACGACCTGTCTCCCCTCCTTATTTCCTTCAATATCCAACAATGATACAAAACGCTCTTCATTAGGGCTCTTCTTTACACTCGTACATTCTTCACAAAACTGATTTACATCTCGATCTCTTCGCACACCAATCACTTGATCTTTTATGTCACACTAAATCTTGACATATTGATTTTGACGATCTTGCTATCCGTAACCTACGTTCCTTCAGATTTTCTCTCGTTGACTCCGCTTGTTTCATCGACTTAACAAAATCAAGTTATAATTCTAATCATGGCGGAATCGTCGTCTTTGCTCGTATCCATGCGTCTCTGGAGAAAATCGATTTCATCATGCCTTGTACTACATTGCTCATCTGTAAATCTTATTTTTTCTATTAAACTTGTAATCATCTACCTCCCAGGTTCATCTTCACCATCTTGCCTCATTTTCAATGAACTCGCCTATCTATTATCAAACAGTTCACTTTCTTTACCCTTAATTGTCCTTGGCGATTTCAACATCCGCCTAAGTCGCAAGTTCTCTTATTTTTTGTCTAAAATCACTAATACAATATTATCTATCTCGTAAATCATCAATAGTCATCTTGCTCATCAAGTAAATGTCTTCTTGAGCTATTCTATCTTCTTGTTTCTTCTAGAGAAGTCTTTAAGGTTATCATCTCTCTCTATACCCAACACCTCTTCGCTTGCCAACCTTATTCCTACGTATGTACTTAAATCTATTTATTCAATTATATAGATATTCCTCACCACACTTTTCAACTGTTTCATTCGTAGCTGCATTTCTTAAGAGAACTAAAAAGCAGTCATCATACGCCTTCCTTTAAAGAAACAATCTCTCGATCCTTTGAGTCCATCTTCATACCACCAGATTTCTCTTCATCATACCTTATATATACTCCTTTAGCATATTATGTTATATCAAATCAATCTCTATCTTGTTTACTAAAATTTATACCCACTTTTTCAATATGACTTCCGTTCTAATTAATCTACTGAACGCATGTGTCAAAAAAATTTAAGTGATCCTCGTAGAGCCCGCGATATGAAACTATGTAGTGTTGTAATCTCTGAGATCTGTCGCCTGCGTTTGACGTTGTCAAGCACAGAAGGGGTCCCACAAGGTTCGGTCCTAGGTCCCCTGCTTTTCTCTCTTTTACTTGGCAATATCTTTTCGTTTATCAAACTTTACTCCTTTAACGTCAAGTAATACGCGGATAACATCCTCATTTATGATCATGCATCCACCCATCGAATACACGATATCGCCATTTCTGCATCCAATTGTCCTTTTATATACAAACGTGTCATCTTAATCTTGTTCCAAACCTAAACAAGTCCAAAATAATGTGGATCCTCCCCCGTCAGCCTAACATATTTCCTCCCCCTGTATCTTTTGCCTTATCAATCATCCACATAGTTCACAATCTCACTTTCTTAGGATTCTATTTCGATGATCACCTTTCCTTTAAATCCTTCGTCAAGGACAAAGTCCGCTCGTCTAAATTAATTTTCCGAAACATCCGCCGTGTCCCCCTTATAGACTTACGTTCTTGTATGACTCTTCTTTCATCTCTTCTCTTCCCAAAATCGATTTCTGCTTTAGCCTTTTCGTCAATTCTCCAAAATCCATCATCCTACCCCAACAACGCATCATCAACTCTACCGTTCGAGTGATTCTACGTCTCCGTTGCTTCGATCACACATCCACATATATTACCCAACTCTCCTGGCCCATCATCCAATCCGCATACCACTCCGATTTCTTCTCGTAACTTTTCGCCTTATCGCTATCGGATCCCCATCGTTCATAAATCTCCCTTTCTTTGACGACACTCGTCCCACCTCTCTATCACTGCGTTCCCGTCATTCTCTCTTACTCCACGTTCCCAATTACTCTAACAACTACAGTCTCCAATCCTTCCTCGTCGCCGCCCCCTCGCTTGGAATAAGCTCCCTCTCGACGTCCGCCGCGCTCCCTCTTTTATCACATTCAAATACCTCCTCTGGTCCCACCTTCTCGACACATGATTTAGACTTTTTTTGTTTTTTTTTTCTTAGCGGTCATGTCAGCGTGCACCAGCACGCATTTGCCACTTAAAAATTAATCTATTTATATTCTATCATACTTCTCTCGGATTTGTCACGACTATGTTTCTCAGTTCCTACTGTAGTCTAGCTCATATCTTATCTCTCCAAACGCTCTTTTGTGTTTACTCAAACTCATCATTAGATCTATTCAACCATCTCGCACACTGTTCCTCAAGTTTTCGTTTTATGTCCTCTATTTTTCTCCCTTCTCGGCAACTCGCCGGTTATATCTCGTGACTATAACTTTCATCAAATGCAGTATGCCGATAATATCTCATTCTATTCACACGCGCATCATCTATGTATCCACGATCTCGTTACTTCTGCCGCAAATTGTCTTATGCATATCTCCATCCATCTTTCCTCCCTTTGTGGATAATCATGTATCATGTGGATAATCCCTGGTCACCTCGACATAAATCACCTATTTTATCTATTAAGTCTATAATTCTTCCAATCGTAGACAATCTAATTTTCTTGTTTTTACTTCTTTGACAATTTCCTTTCCTCAAACCTGTTGTTCATGACACAGTTCACTCTTCGTTCTTATTCCTTCATGATCTCCGTCGCATTTGTAGGCTGATGACTTCTGTTCTTTTCTCGTTCTTATATAGTCTATCCTAATTTACATAATCGATTATTGCCTTAAACTATTTGAAAACTCTTCTAATTCTCCATCTTATTTGTAGGCTGATTGACTTCTGTTCTTGTCTCATTTTTTATTGTATCTCCAGATTCCCAGTATCAATAATTGTCTTAGCCTATTTGAAAATTCTTCCAATACTGCACTTTTACCTCTTCAACGTATCATAAACTGCTGCTCATGTCATCTTGCGTCTTTACCGCTTTGACCATATCTCCCATAATCTTTCCGTTTTATCCTGTCTCATTATTAACTTTCGAGTCAAATTGCGTTTGCGTATCGTTACCTTTCATCTGCTATTTTGTTACTCTCATTTTACTTAAACCTTGCTATCTTTATGATTAGCGCTCTGCCTTGGCTCTGCGATCAAGTAATTCTTTACTTCACCACGTCCCTCCGCACTCAACCAATTATGGTCTCCGATCTTTGTCAGCTTACGTTCATTCTTCCTAGTCGCTTCCACTCTTTAAATAAAGTCTACGTTCATGCACTATTGCTCTTCTCCACAATAAATTAAGAAATACATTCCTTCAACATCTTATCCAACTCATTTCTATTATACTTCAACGAATCATTCAACTTTTTTGTGTCCCTCCGACGAATTGCAACATTCTACTCATATACTTCTTTCAATTTAATCAACAAATTAATTTTACATTGCATGTTTTCTTGGTTTTATTTTTTCTTTTATATGGGCTTGTAAGCGCTCATATGCGAGCATTTGACACTATAAATAAATTTACATTGTAGCCATAATTTCAATTTAATAAGCTTTTGATGGGATCAAAAGGTGAAATTATATGAAATTATAATATTAAAAATCATTTGAAATTGATTAACTTACATTATAATAGTATGATATTCTTAACACAATTTCTATAATTTCCCAGTCAAATACAGTTTATTTATTTTAGAATAAAGCCTTTAACATTAAGTTTTTACAATTTTGATAATTTATCTTTCTGAGCCTATATCGCCTTTCACTTTAGTCGATTCTCTATTAATTCTCTGAAAACTTCTTTATTTTCATCTACTATTTTTACATTCCAGAATTGTTCGATTTCGTGAACATTACGATTTTTCGTTTCCGGCATTTTCCACCATAAAATTAGAAAACCGATTACTAAAATAACAGAAAATATCAGAAACACATATCCTTTAATGGCAGCATTCACGGTTGGAAAGCAAAGCGACAGTAACAAATTTCCGGTATAATTAAGACATAGTCCAACTTTAAGAGCACTGTCCCTTGCTTCAGTACGAAATACCTCATTTGGATAAACGAACGCAATAGGACCTAAACCAACGGCGAATGCGCAAATAAATATCAATATAAGAACGACGCAAACGTAGCCAATTGTGGGTGAATGATATTTGTCATTAAGCTGAACAAATACAGTCAGCAAAATGAACGTGGTGATCATTAATACCATTGGATATATTATCAATGGTTTTCTTCCTACCCTTTCAATTAGTTGTATTGATACAATTGTGATAATAACATTAATCAGACCGGTTACTGCAGTAGCATAATGTAGATAATGGTCAGGTATTCCAGCTGTTTTGAACATCTTTCCTGAATAGAAAAACACTGCATTTATTCCACTTAAAGCTTGCACTGTTAGCAGGGTGCAAGTTGTTATGGTCTGCCAACGAAGATTAACATTCGTGAAAAGTTGAATAACGCTGATATGCACCGATTTGATAGTACCAGAGGCACCCGTACCGGTACTTTTATTTGATGTTGCCTTTTCACTTTTAAGTTCGTCTAATTCCGCTGTAACATTACGGACTCCTCTTAGTTTCCTTAGTGCTGCTTCGGCACGATCACGCCTATCAAAATTTATGTACATTTCCGAGGGGCTTTGGGGTAGCCAGAATATTACAATGTTCGCAATCAAACATGGAATCACCATCAGCGACAGTCCAATTGACCAGTATCGAAATCGTGACAATAATACAGGCAAACCTATTATCTGTGCAAACAGGATTCCAACTGTCACGAAGAATTGATGTAAAACACCTGCAGATCCACGCACCTTTTGCGATGATATTTCGTTAATATAGGGTGGAACTATACAACACGCCATTCCTCCCTGATAACCGTGAAACAACCTGCTGATATAGAAAAGTGGTATTACCTTTAGATAATGGGCAATGAGCATAAGCAGCGCGGCAATATATGTAATTGGTAAGTTAATAAGAAACAAATTTCGACGAGTCCACCGTGGACCAATTTTAGCCCACATACTACCAGTTAAAGATCCCACAAAACAACCAATGATAAACAATGTCTGGGGTAAACCATTAATCATTTCTTGTTTAAGATCAGCTGCTGTAAATTTTTCTTCCTGTGGTTTTGATAGTTTCTCTTGTTTGCTACTTTGACTTAGACTATTGATAATTACAGGTACTGGCTGGCTTTTATTAATTACAATTTTCTTTGAGCTACTGGTAACATGAATGGGTTGTTCGTAAACTGTTGTCGGTGTACAGTTATGCTGAAGGCGAAATTGGTTATCATTGACATCACAAATTCCGTATTGCTTGCGTAGAAATGGCTCCGTAAATTGTGTGTACATGTTTGGTGCTCCGATTCCATATCCAAAGCTAAACGAACTCGATATTGTCACTGTTACACAAGCTATAATTAATGTTTTCGTCCAACCTATCTGGGAACTGCTGACGATACGATCATCGTTACCATTACAGCAAGATTCATTTACATTTGTACACTGACAACGTGGATGTTGCCGCATTTAAAATATTCGCTATTAAAAATTGTGTTGTCTACCTTTTTTATTTACCACCACCTTCTTGATTTACGTGTTGTGAAAGAACAATAACTGAAAAATACTATTTGTTTGCCGAGTTTTACATGTTTCTCATGGTTTCAAAATCACTTGTTTGCTAAAAGTCGTTTAAGAAAATGTCATCTTGTATGGTAATATAAAAGCGTTATATCCATTTTTTTTAATTATGTAAATTCCAGTGTATTGTTAGAGCTGTTTTAAAAGTAGACACTAGCAGTTTTCTACCTTTACTCGCTATCAGCGACAAGTAACGTGTATGTTTCTTCAATGCGTAACTTGCAATTTCTGCGTTTCTCTTTTTTTAAATGTAGCACATTTTCAAGTTAACAAAATAGCAGGCTAATTAACTTTTTTAAAAGCAGTATTAAAAAAGAAAAACGTTTCAGTATTGGGAACTTAAGTAAAAGCTTCATTATTCTAGTTGAGAGGGATTCCGTCTAAGCTTGTTGAAGGAGGGAAATCCAAACATACCTCCTAGAAAATGAATTAGAGTAAAAATATAAAAATTTCAATTGGTAAAATTATAAAAATTTCAAAAGTAATCGTTTTTTATTTTCTAGAAATTCGGAACGGCTAAAATTAAATATATTTAGACCTTTAATTTCCAAGTTTTGGAATCAAAAATCATATCAACTAACCGATTCTATGTATTTTATAATTTTTATAAATTAAAAATAATGCTAAATAATATATACGAAATATATATACTCGTTTAGTATAAATCAGATCAGCTAAATAAGTCAAAGTATTTTCTACGTTCAGGCATGACGATAGCATCAATGAAATTATGTCCCAAATGAAATGTGCTTCAAATGCTGACAATATCTGCTCCACATGTTACTTTGTTATAAATCAAATCAGCTAACAGTCTACGTATTTTACATTTTTATAGATTTAAAAGCTATTTAAATAATAAACAATTAATAGAGTTCACTTCATTCAACTCTAAGACTCTCTGGTATACTTTTAACTCAATCCTGGCTCGTTCCTCTACGCCGTGCAACATCAATACTAATGATTATTCGTCATTTCTCCAGACTAAAGTATCCACGTTGCTCTCTCACACCCCGGTCTCCATCCTATCCCACTCTGCCCAGTCTACTCTCATCCTTCCGGAACTCTTTCATCTTCTCCCTGTATCACCTACAGAAGTATCATCTGTCCTCATGTCCTTGCCCAACAAAACCTCACCTGCCGATCCCCTGCCTACCCACATATAAAAATCTATATGCTCATCGATATCCCCATTTCTCACAACGTTGTTTAACTCGTCCATCCGCATTCGTATCTTCCCTTCAAACTGGAAATCGGCAATCGTTCGTCCCCTCCTTAAGAAACAATCGCTCGACCCCTCCCTTCCTTCTAGCAATCACCCCATTTCACTACTCCCTACTCTTTCAAAGCTCTTAGTACGCCTCATCTTAATACAAATCAACGCTTATCTCTCCTCATCCAATCTGTACCCTCCTTTCCAATCCGCTTTCCGCTCTAATCACTCCACATAAATCGCATGCATAAAAGTGTACAACGACTTACTCATTTCTCGAGACAAGGCTCTATATAGTGTTCTCATCTTCCTCGACCTCTCCTCCGCATTCGACATTGTCGACCACTCCGTCCTCCTTTCTCGCCTTCGTTATGATTACGGCTTTTCTTCCTCCTCCGTAGCATGGTTCGCCTCATATCTATCCGACCGTTCCTTTCGCGTCTGTTCTAATTCATCATCCTCCCCTCCCATCCCTATTTTTTGCGGGGTCCCACAAGGTTCAGTCCTAGGTCCCCTGCTTTTCTCTCTTTTGCTTGGCGATCTCTCTCCATTTATCAAACCTTACTCCTTTAACGTCATGCAATACGCCGATGACATTCTAATCTATGCTCATGCACCCGCACATCGCATACACGATATCGGCATTTCTGCCTCTAACTGTCTTTCTTCTATCTACAAACGTCTCTCCAATCTCCATCTCGTTCTAAACGCCGAAAAGTCCAAAATAATGTGGATCATTCCCCGTAAACCAAACATATCTCCTCCCATTGTATCTTTTGCCTCATCGATCATCCCTATTGTCCACAATCTCACTTTCTTAGGCTTCCATTTCGATGATCACCTTTCCCTTAAACCCTTCGTCCGTGACAAGGTCCGCTCGTCTAACTTAATTCTCCGTGACATCCGCCGTATCCGCCCCCTTATCGACTTCCGTTCTTGTATGTCTCTTCTTTCATCGCTTCTTTTCCCTAAAATCGATTACTGCCTTAGCCTTTTCGCCAATTCTCCAAAATCCATCATCCTACCTCAACAACGAATAATCAACTCCGCCGTTCGAGTGATCTTCCGTCTCCGTCGCTTCGAACACACATCCACATATTTTGCCCAACTCTCCTGGCCCACCATCCACATCCGCATCAAATTCCGCCTTCTCGTTACTTTTCGTCTCATCGCTGTCGGCTCCCCATCGTTCATCAACCTTCCTTTCTTAGACGATACTCGCCCCACCTCGCTATCGTTTCGTTCCTGTCATACCCTCTTACTCCACGTTCCTAATTACTCCAACAACTACGGTCTCCGATCCTTCCTCGTCGCCGCCTCACTCGTCTGGAATCAACTCCCTCTCGACGTCCGCCGCGCCCCCTCCTTTATCACATTCAAACACCTCCTCCGTTCACACCTCGACACCTGATTCACAGTCTTGTTTTTTTTCTGGTCATGTAAGCGTGCGCTGGCACGCATTTGCCACGTTAAAATAAATCCTTTTTTTAATTAATAAATGATTTTATGATTATAATATAATCATATAATATATATAATCTTATTATATTAAGATTTTATGTAATTAATATCAATTTAAATTTAAAATTGATTTTTTTAATAAAAGTCAATTTTTATGAATTGAATAAAAAATAACAGACAATATATAAGAATAAGGATTAGAGATCTTAAGCAGGAACTGGTATTCTATTAGGTTTCGGCCGCTATTCCTAGACCCAACATAGCAGACGGGCCGAATACATGCTAATAATGTATTTCCTCTGATGAAATTTGATTATTTAGTGCATCTTATTTAAATACAAAGCATATTATTTATTATTCATCCATAAAAATTTTCCGCTAATGATTTTTAATTTATTTTTAATATTATTGTGTTGATTTATATATTTTACTATTTTCTGTTTGATGATATTTTTATAGTAACCTCGTTTAAAATATGTATCTATTAAATTATTTAAATGATTTTGAAGAAAGCCAATATCATTACATATTGTTGCAATTCTTAAAATTTCATTATTTAATGTATTATATTTTATATTATATGGTATGCATGAATGCTCATGCAAAAATATGTTTCTTGTAAATTTAAATATGTCATCTTTACGATATAAATTAATAGTAGTTTTAGTTAATGTTAATTTAATGTTCATATCTAGATATATACCTTCTTTAAGTATTAATTATAAAATATTTTTATATTCGACAAAGTTTGAAACATTTCTAACTGGGTATAGTTGGTTAGAATTTGAATCGAACTAAGACGTAATAAAGAGACTCAAACTATGCAACGAGGTATAACTTTTATATAAAATATTTTAATATCTCAAAATATTTTAATTTATTTTTTTACGATTTTCTGTTTTATTTTATTTTTATAGTAATCTAGCTTAAATTTGTTTTTAATATTATCGTGTTAATTTATATATTTTACTATTTTCTGTTTGACGATATTTTTATGGTAACCTAGTTTAGCATATGCATCTATTTAATTATTTAAATGATTTTGAAGAAATACAATATCGATTCCTAAGCCTAGTAAACCGAGTAGAATTTAAAAATGGATTAGTTTAAATATTATAAAAATGCTGATTATCTGCAATTATCTAATGAATTTATACTGAAATTATTAAAATGTTTTGGACAAAAAGACTTAACAAAAAGTTTCTGAGATAATATAACATACAATCGTAATTTCTGAACAATGGACGATTCAACTCCGCTGTCGAGATTCTCCGGCGTCGATCCTCATATTTTTAATGTGGCGTCCAAATCGATTGCACATTGTTCTTTATCGCGCCACACAGTTGTCGATGTTCCCGTTTTGAGTCTTGAAACGAATGGTCAACTCGAACTAATTACAGTATCAATTAGTGTGGACGTACAACCAGATACCGTTACCATTCGGATACTGCTGGTGATTTACTTCGGGTTGTGTCATCAGGGCTGAATCGAGTGGTCGAACAACCGAATGGTCGGTCTGGTCATGTGCAATCAGGGGAGAATACAGAGTGTTATCTTGATCCAGCTATGTTTCGGCAGCGAAAACGTGCTTGCCAAGCGCGCTGCGCTGTCTGTTCCAGATTAATCGCATCTACAACGGGTGGGCTCCTTCGGAAACATGGACCTGATCTCGGATGTCCGGAATCTAGTAAACCTGCTGCCAACGGTGCTCTGCCCACAAACGAGATTGGTCCAGCCGAATATACAACTGACATTTCCGAGGCGGTGGACCACATTAATGATTGTGGCGAGGACGATGTATGACAAATGACGGATACACAATTGCGAAGTAATATACGAATTGTAAGGCGCATTTCACGTGCAACGCGTTCCGCAGTGGCTAAACATTTGTCGCTCTTATTGTCTGATGTCGTGTGTGGTCAGTCCAACAGTGAATCCTGGTGCAGGTATCTGTATTTCGGTAAATATGTGCTGAGAGTTCCCAGCAAGACAAGGAACGACTGTGCCAAAACAAGTCTTGAAAATCTTATAGAGGAAGCGTGCAACTCGTTCTCGGTGCCAGCCGCAGCGAATCAGATTTTGGATGAGGTGAAATCCGCAGCGAACTATCGCCCAACTGATTTTGTATGATACGAAATTCGCAGCGAACTATCGCAAAACATACAGTGATACGCCATCTGAAGAGTGGTTGTGTATAGGTGTATCGTAGAAGTTAGAGGACGGAGACATTCGTGGCTCAGTGCGGTTGCTCGGCAGCAACGATCAGGCTGTCCAGCTGCACGATATTTTGTTTGATCAACTTTGCGAGAAGCATCCGGCACGAAGGTCGTCTAATCAACTAACTATTAGCATTGCCGTCCCAGTACCTTACCATACCGCCACCCATATTTCAACTTATTTGCGATCCACCAATGATTACTTGCGATGCGATCGTGCAGGCTATTAGCTTATTTCCTAATGCTTCATCGAATGATGTCAATGGCCTGACACCACAATATCTAAAGGATCTGACGGACCCATCAAGCGGGGTCTCCGTTAAAAGATTTGTCGAAAACCTATGCAAATTTTCACTTCGGGTACTGACTGGTGCGGTACCGCGCGACGTGAGCAAATATTTGTCTTATCCTGTTGAGGAAGAAGTCAGGCGGAATTAGACCAATCGCAATCGGATGCGTTCTGAGAAGGTTAGTTTCGAAAATAGTGTGCACGTCTATTACCGAAACTTTGGCTGATCACATTTACCCCACTAATTGGGCGTAGGTGTTTATGAAGGACTGGAAGCGGGCACTCACGCTGCTCGATGTTTCATGAAAGGTGGACTGGGTAGTAATCAAGGACTAGTGAAACTGGATTTTTAAAATGCTTTCAATACAATAAGTAGAGATTCAGTTTTAAACTGCACACAACGGTATATTTCAGGCATTTTCTGTTCGTACGAGCATGCTTCGATCAACCAAGTCTATTGTTAATGAAAAACCGGCATATTTGGTCATAGAAAGGCGTTCAACAAAGAGACTCTCTTAGCCCCTTGCTGTTTTTGCTAGCGATACACAATTTAGTGGCTTCATGCGCATCTAGCCTATCCGTCTGGTATCTCGATGACGGAACGATTGGGGGATACAGCGTGACTTTGGTAAATGACGTACTCATGATAACTGAAGGAGCAGCATCTTTGGGATCGAAACTAAATACAGCTAAATGCGAAATCATATCTATGACCCAGCCATTCAGGATCGTCTTAATTCAGTCCTACAAGATGCTGTAGTTGAGGATCCTAGGGACGCATAAGAGCTAGGAGTGCCCATCGTAGGAACCGTGGCGTCGTTGGATGGCGCATTGGACTCAGCAACATAAGAGTTACGCTTAACACGAAAGCGTTTTTCTTGTTAAGCCCTGCTGGATGCATTGATTCTTCTGCGTCAATGCCTTAGCCTTCCTAAGATGTTGTACGTACTCTGATACTTTCCTTGTTTTCTGCGCACTCGATTAAATGATCACGATAATGTGTTACATTCTATTCCGTATAGTATCCTGAATGTAAAATAAACCGCACATGCCTGGTCTCAGGCAACTCTACCGATCAATCTCGGTGGGATCGGAATATCCCTTGCTAGCAAAACGGTCATTCCAGCATTCTGCTCATCACTGTCCAGACAAAACGATATGCCGGGATGGCTGCTAGAGAGATGTAGTCTTAATGCGTACGGTAGAGCAGATCCACTTTTTGCAATCGCGATCGAACAATGATCGTCCTGTCCGTTGTCTCCGGTTCCGTTGGACCTAAATACTCAAAGACTATGGGCCGAGCCACGACAGGTCGCAAGTTTCAATGTGTTCTACAGAACTGTGGGATAAGGGACAGATCCCGCTTGATAGCAGGGTCTACACATGAGTCTGGAGCCTTTCTGCAGACACTGTCGATCACGGCGGTTGGCACCTGCATGGAGGACACAACTTTTATAATATCGGTTGGCATGCGGCTAGGTGTTCCTATTGCTAGAGAGTTCACATGTGTGGCGACAAGTCAGATAAGTTCGACAACCACGCACTTGACTTTAGACAGAGCAAAGCGCGACATTGTCGACATGAAAGAAAAACAAGCTATTGCAACAAGAGCTCTGTAGCGCTGAAATACCATACCGCTTAGAGCCGAGTAGCCTTGCGTGTGACGACGATAAGCGTCCCGATAGTTGTTCGTTGGTGCCATGGACAGGCGACATCCACCTGGAGTGGGACTTCGCATGACTATCTACAGTGGCCGCTAGCTACGATATGTATGCTGCTGCCGGTGCCGAAGAGGTGGTCGGACTCGCCGAAACATGGAAAACTACAAAGTATGCATGCGTCGACCAGCGAATATACGAATTTCAGACGGTTGAGGTCGAAACATTCGGTGCATACGGCTCATTAACAAAAGCTTTCATCGCACGCCTGACCGGCATGCTGAAAAGAATAACAGGCTGCGCAAAAGCAAGTAGCTATCTGATCCAGCAGCTAAGCGTAGCTATCCAGCAAGGGAA
The DNA here is from genome assembly GCA_012934845.2 of Pomphorhynchus laevis. Classification (NCBI taxonomy): domain Eukaryota; kingdom Metazoa; phylum Acanthocephala; class Palaeacanthocephala; order Echinorhynchida; family Pomphorhynchidae; genus Pomphorhynchus; species Pomphorhynchus laevis. The sequence continues at coordinate 138,049 of WNNJ02002338.1, forward strand.
CGCTGCTTGCGTTGTGGAGGCGACGACGGAAAAATCTGTTGGTCAATTTTTAATAGACTTGTGATTATTTTGAACATTGTATTTTGAACAAAGTCGTCTATGACAACTTTGTATTCTATTAAATTATTAAAGCATTAAATTAAATATTTAATATTTTATTAAATATCAATAAAATATATTATTTTTTATTCTATTAAAGTATTAAATTAAAGTACTTATTTCAATAACAATACAATATAAAAAAATTTCGGCTGATGATCAAATCAGCTAATTGAGTCTACGCATTTAATATAATTATAAAATAAACAAAACAATGATGCTAAGTCAAAAAGTAATAATTAAATAATAAAATTAATAATTGTTGTTAGATTTTTTATAATTTAAATCAATTTAAAACAAAAAATTGAAATTTAAAATAAACTTCATTTTTATGAATTGACTAACAAATAAGAGACGTTGTATCAGAATAAGAATTAGAGGTCCTCAGGAGGAACTGCTATGCTATCAAGTTTCGTGCCCTAACTCCTCGACCCAGCATAGCAGAGGGGCCGAATACATGCTAATAATGTATTTCCTCTGATAAAACTATCTGGTATCTTATTCTAATACAAAGTATATTATTTATTATTTATCCATAAAAATTTGCCACCTAAGAGTTTAAATTTATTTTTAATATTATTGTGTTGATTTATATATTTTACAATTTTCTGTTTGATGTTATTTTTATAGTAACCTAGTTTAAAATATGTATCTATTAAATTATTTAAATGATTTTGAAGAAAGCCAATATCATTACATATTGTTGCAATTCTTAAAATTTCATTATTTAATGTATTATATTTTATATTATATGGTATGCATGAATGCTCATGCAAAAATATGTTTCTTGTAAATTTAAATATGTCATCTTTACGATATAAATTAATAGTAGTTTTAGTTAATGTTAATTTAATGTTCATATCTAGATATATACCTTCTTTATCATCAATATTAGTTTTATTAAGAATAAGGCTACCTGGATAAATTTGTTGGATTATTGAATAAAAATTATTAGATTTAAATACATAAATCATCAATGCATCGATACATATATTTTATATCTTTATATAATTTAGATTTATTTTATTTAATCTCTGCACCGATACCGGTGGAGAAATTAAATCTCGAATCTGTCCAAAGACCGCCTTGGGGTATCTGAAAGAGAACTCTGGTCTGTGGCCCAGGATCGCGATGTCTGAAGTAGTTTGCGTCGTGCCCTGCCTCCTTTACTACCGTCGTAGTAAAGCCATGTCGTGAACATTGTTCTCTACGATTACGTATTCAAATTCTTATCATGATCAGACATGGATCCGCATAAGAATAATTTAGACTTAAATCGTTATACAAATATCTTGAAAAATAAGGCAAAAACGTTGTCTTGTTGATTACGAGATAAGTTCATTTATCAGAAATCGATATACTTGAATGTGTTACTAAGCGTCGTTTCAGCAGAGAACGCTCTCGAAAATTCACTCATGCAGGGAAGAATTACACGAACCTATCAAACGTGAACATATCAAGAGTTATGTTGGGATAGTTTATTGAATTAGCTTGATTTGTTTACTATATGTTTACATATGAATGCTATTGTATCGAGCTTTTATGCTCAAATTTGAAGACAAACTTTAATGATAAAGACTATGTTATCTAATCTGATTTGTTCTACTGACTAGTTATTATTGTTTGTGGACTTTATTTTCCGAATAATAAAATCTCTGTCATAAATAGCGAAAATATGTATTTTTGAAATGACATTACTATATTTGCTTTTTCTAATAATAAAGACATTTAAATCAACAAAATATTATTAAAATATTAAATTTGAAATATTTAAATCAACAAATTATTATTAAAAATTTATTAAAACTCTTAAGCGCAAAAGTTTTATGGATGGATAATAAATGATATACAATGAATAAAATAAATAAGTTATTTGAAATAAATTTAAACTATTAAGCGAAAATATTTAGACTGATAAATATATAAATATAAATTACTGATAAATATATAGACTGATAAATATTTATCAGATCAGATAAATGATACTACGTATTTTATAATCCTCGTTTTTAAAGGAGCATTTTTCTCTTTATACGAGAAAATTAAAATTAATGATTTAATAATAACTTATCTCAAATGATACCGTACTGCGTGAATTTTTGTAAAAAATGACCTAACCATAACTTAACCAAACATAACCTCTAGTGATGTTAATAGAGGTTTTCTAGTACCTCATACACATGATTCGTTGATTGCCGTCTGCTAGTCATCCTCTGCATCCGGCAGTGGTAAGCCTCAGTCAATTAAGCAAAGTGTCAGAAATGTCTTAATTCACAATGTCACACAGGCAACCAAAACGATCTGTAGGTACTTCATTCTACTGATGAGTGTTGCCGGGTACTCATCATTTCAATCCTAAAGTGATCGTCTAGAAGTTGTATGGTAACTAAAAGTCGTGAATCGAAGTCCAGTCTATCAAGCAACACCATTTTATATAAATGCCGCATTTCGAAAGAAATCCTGGACCGTTGTTTCTCAGCACATCCGTGCATCACAATTATACATGGCGTATCCATTAAGGATCCAATGAGTGCAGCGGCAATACGGCAAGAACATCTGTCTAGTGTTTAAAGATGGTCCGCACAGCAATTCGATCTGGTAAAGAGCGTAAGTCTCAGAAAATTAAGCAAAGTGTCGGAAACGCCTTTATTCACAATGTCACACAGGCAACCGAAACGGCCAGTGAGTATTTCATTCTACTGATGAGTGTTGCGTTATACTCATCATTTCGATGCCAAAGTGATCGTCTAGAAGTGACATGGTGACTGAAAGTCGTGAATCGAAGTCCAGACGATCAAGCAACAGCATTTTATATAAATGCCGCCATTCATAAGAAATCCTGGACCGTTGTTTCTCATGACATCAGCGCATCACCACTATATATATTTTAGGTAAATGTTGTAACCATAAATAAAGCAATGTATATTTTTTTATTTTACAAACGTTTCGGTCCCTTACTGGGTCCTTCGTCAGTGCTGTGGTTCAATCTACGACGTGGATTGTTTGTGCAATCTATGTCGTAGATTGTACTACAGCGCTGACGAAGGACCCAGTAAGAGACCGAAACGTTTGCAAAATAAAAAATATACATTGTTTTATATCTGATTACAACATTTATCTGAAATTATTGGTTGTCTTAAAATGACCCCAGAGCGCGGTTTATATATATTTATTTATAAAAGTAGTGCACGGATGTGCCGAGTAGACAACGGTCCAGGATTTCTTACGAAATACGGCATTTATACTAAATGGTGAGGCTTGATATACTGGACTTCGATTCACGACTTTCAATCACCATGTCACTTCTAGACGACCAATGAGTACCCGGCCACACTCATCAGTAGAATGAAGTACTCACTGTCCGTTTCGGTTGCCAGTGTGACATTGTAAATAAAGGCGTTTCCGACACTTTGCTTAATTGTCTGAGGCTTACGCTCTTTATCAGATCGAATTGCTGTACGGACCATCCTTAAACGCTAGGCAGAGGTTGCTGCTGAATTGTCGCTGCACTCGTTGGATCCTTAATGGATACGGCAGGTATAAAAGTAGTGCACGGATGCGCTGAGTAGACAACGATCCTGAATTTCTTATGAAATGCGGCATTTATATAAAATGTATAATATATAGTCAGTATATATTATACTGACGAAGCCCTAACGCGGCGAAAGCTTTGGCAAAATATATATAATAACTAACTCAGCATTTGATCTGATTAACTTTTGCATTATATATACATTATATTTATATTTATATATAATGCAAAAGTTAATCAGATCAAAGGCTGAGTTAGTTATTATATATTTTGCCAAAGCTTTCGCCGCGTTAGGGCTTCGTCAGTTGCTTATTGTAAGTAGTTAGTTATCAAGAATGTTTAAACTCAATATTCTATATACTTAATTCTATATATAATATTATATATAAATTTTATTTAATATATATGTTTATTGAAAATTTATTATACAAAACATTTACCATTACATCCAAGTTCAATACCACGCAGTCCCGTTTAATAAGTGAAGATATTGAAGGTTCTGTCCGGCGAAGATCTCCATTGATAAATTCCTTTATATAACTAAAAGAAATGATTACAAACGTTTGAGAAGCGTTATTAAAAGCTACAATTTTCGTAAATTATAATGATATTTCATTTAAATCGTGTTCTTTGTTATTTTTCACTTCGAAGGAACGTCCGAGATTTCGGGATATAGAAAACAAATCAATATTTGTTTTGTATTTATACGCTTTAGTTTGTTGGTAGTCACAGTATTTATTAATATTAAATTTGGTAGAGTTTTGAACTATTTTAAATATATTATTACAAACAATTATTAGTTAAGAAGGAGCGTGATTGTTGAAAATACAAACATCCATGAAGGATATCTCTGTTCTTTCTCTAACGAGTCCATAACAGGCAGTGTTCAGCCTTGCTTCACGATCGCGTGTAGTGGTTTATTTTTCGAAAGATATTTCTTCTCTCACAGACTAAAGACCAGGTTCAATGGTCACATCTGTGCATATACGTAATAGCTCTTTTGCCAGGATATCTCTTATAATATTGTGTCTTATAGCAGTAGAAACCCCAGTTTTGCATGACAGCGCATGCTATGTATTATTTACACTTCCACAAATGCATGTGTGAAATATCCTTTGGCGTCCAATAACATTTTACTAACATCACATCGGCAAATACTCTAGTGCTAAATTGTGCTTTGAGTGATTTGAAACTAAGCCAGGAAGAAGCACCCTTTGCAGATGCAAACTCTAAGATTCTTTTTATATCTGAGGGCAACGTTGAAAGTATTAGCCGGAATTTTGCGTCTAACTCCTCACAATTATCGTCTTTTACTTGTGTTAACACCACATGTTCTTCTGTTATCAACAGATCTCCACTTAATCCTGATAAAACTGGTGCACATATTCGTTTACAGTAGTTCCATTCAGAGTTAGATGGTTCACACTTGTTTATTATACCTAAACCTCCTAATCTGCTTGGCAAGCTAAATATTTCTTTCTATAAAGAGCTAGAACTCTTTATACCGAGAGTATAGGAATGCCAAGAACTGTTACACCATCCGATGTAATCAGTGCCAACAGCTGTTCAAAAATAATATCGTTTAGTTCAATAAACCAAGTACGTTTACATTCAAATTTCCTATGTAAATATTTCAACCTATGTTGTAAAGCATAGGTGAATGCTACATACGCAAGATGTTAATCTTCCTTTGCTATTGTTATAAGTCTTCGTACCATTAATATCTCTTCATAAATTTTACCTTTGCATATTCTTTCACAATATTCAACTGAGCCGAGAGGAATACAAAGAACTTTTACACCATCTAATGTGACATCAATCCCTAGTGTTCTTAAAAGCTTCTGCTTTCAATAATTCACTTCCTTCCTGTACTAAACGTTTGCATTTATATGCATTTGTACAGAATCCGTACTTCGAATCGATAATCTGTAGTCTGCCCCAAACTTTCTCAAGATCGTCCGCCTTCCCTACAAGGCACGCATCATCGGCGTACCATCTATGATGTACATTTGGTGCTACTGTCTTTAGATTATCTATTAGAGGGATTGAGGCCGCTGCAAACGCTGTCATTGACAGCGGGTCCCTTCGTGTAAATCTTTCTTTGAACATTAACATATCATTTTCTACACAGAGAAAATATGCTACTCTGTATGTATTTCGTAAAACTGTAGATAATGCAGGATAAACGCGGCCCGTATTTTTTAATGCCAATGTTCGATTAATCATTTTAAATGCATTTCGAGTATCAATTGTTAGGACTCACATGTCTTGGCTAGAACTAAACAAGTTTCGAACAGAATGTATAACAATACTCGTTCCATTTCGTTGTCGCGTACATAATTGTTCTATACCAGCAACATCTTGTACACTTTTGTCAATGCGACTAGTAATTATTTTACCTATGATACGACGGGATACCTCTCCAACGCCTATCGTGTGCACTCCCGGGCTTTTATGGAGTGGAATCAATCGACTTACTGTATATGCATCGATTTCATCAAATGGTATTTCACAAGTTGATATACGAATTGCAAACAGTGCCATGTTGTTTGCTAAATTTTTAGAATCTGCCTTGAAAGATGTTAGAAACTCTCTCCACATTCTAACATCAACACCATATGGCCCTGCACTACACTTTGTTTTTAAAGCGCATTTAACAATATCCTTAGCATCTATATCCTCGAAAATCATAGGATGATGTCTTGATGCGCATCTGCTTGATATAGTCATCTGATCATTCACACCTCTTGGATCCGGATGTAACTCTGTGAGAATGTTTCTTACCGTTTTATCATGTAATATTGTATCCAGGTTATGAATCCCTTTCTGCTTCTCACCTGACTTTAAGAGATATATTGCTGAAGATGCTTTGCCTGTTCTCATTAGTTTCACAAAGTCCTTTTGCCACTTTCCTTTATCGTTCTTTGATGTCAATTTGATCTCACGCATTTTCTGTTTTTGAAGTATATGTGCTTCAGTAAATAATTCTAAAATATGTCCAGACTTCCATTCCCGAATACGTCTTTCCAGTGTTGTTATTGTAGAAATTTTACGACTACCTACTCTGTAGAACAGTTTGACACAGTACGGTTGCAACTTTCAGAGCATTTTTCGACTCTACCGATGATGACGATGCCTTCAAGTACAGATCCGCTAGAATAGAAATGAACTCATTTGAGGCGTTACATCGGGGTAGATGCATAAGGTTTGGCTTCCATAAAATCACTTTAGAGTATGCATTTTCAAGCAACATTTTTGTAGGCACCTCGCTGATCTCCAACATGTGATGTGTATTTGGATCACTGGTTTTCAATATTGGACCAATAATTTCAGCTTGTGTATGCAAGTTTGAACAGTTATATGCAGCACAATCAAAGCATGATCTCCCTAGCTTACAGCATTTGCATCGGGTGCAATTTCCTGTTTTGCCACATGGACAGTACTTAGATTCAGCTGAAGGCTTTCCTTTTGGCATCAGGGTTATTAAATAATAAAGTGCTCTCTGAGGCGGTTTCGTGCGCTTGCAAGTAGTGGTTATAATTGTAATTTACTTGAACACATATGACTTTTTTTTGTAATTAGTAGTTATAATTGTATGTTTTTAAAGTGTAAGAATACGTCTTTCCAGTATTTTTCTACTGTAGAGATTTTACGACTACCGACTCTCTGTAGAACAGTTGGACACAGTATGGTCGCAGCTTTCAGAGCATTTTTCGGCTCTTGTTGACCTTCTTTTCGCGTTGGTTAATATATCCAATGATTGTATGTTATTTATTGCCTCAAACTTTTGTATGCTATTTATATTGTAATTAACTTGAACACTCATAACTTTTCACGCAATCGTGAAGCAAGGCTGGACATTGCCTGTTATGGACTCATTAAAGCAATAACGCAGAGATCCTTTATGGATGTTTGTATTTTCAACAATCACACTCTTTCTTATTTAAATTCAGAATCCACATCGTGTTACAAATACCATGAGAACAGAAAAATTGAAAAATACGCAAAGCTTATATCTCATATAGAATGCGCGGCATTCATACCTGTTGTGTTTACTGTAACAGGCGGAGAAGGAAATATGGCTTCCAACCTCTTAAAGCAAACTACAAAGAAATTTCAATAAAAACTAGTGTGCCATACAATGAACGCATAACTAGTTTGAGAAGAAGAATATCTATCAGTCTGGTAAAGACTACTTCAATATGTTTAAGGGCAGCCAGATCATCTTTAGCAAGCAAAAGCTATGAACTTTGATCCACTTGGATTGTTTTTTATTATGTGTTTTTTATACATGTAATTAAATTTTTCTTCTAAAAAACAATTATTAGTTTATATAAACAATTATTAGAGAATAACGCGATATGTGAGAGCTAATAGAATTGAATTCTTTTGTAGCATATTTATAGATTACGAGATGTCTACAACATCGTTGAACATATTTGGTGAGTGCCTGTGAGACACATTATAACTGGTAAGGATAACTACAGAATACCCTAAACGCTTAAATAAAAATTCCAATTTATCTGATATCGGACCTATCAGACGGTAACCAGAATTGTTTGTAAAAAATTTATTGCTAATTTAGAAACAAAAATACAAAAAATTATTTGTTCAGTTTCTCGCATTTTTACAATTTAATATTCTGCACATTAATATAAAATTAAGTTTTAAGTATTAATTATAAAATATTTTTATATTCGACAAAGTTCGAAACATTTCTAACTGGATATATTTGGTTAGAATTTGAATCGAACTGAGACGTAATAAAGAAACTAAAACTATGCAACGAGGTATAACTTTTATATAAAATATTTTAATATCTCAAAATATTTTAATTTATTTTTTTACGATTTTCTGTTTTATTTTATTTTTATAGTAATCTAGCTTAAATTTGTTTTTAATATTATTTTAATATTATTTTAATATTACAAATATATTATTTATTATCCATCCATAAAATTTGCCACTTAAGAGTTTAAATTTATTCTTTATATTATTGTGTTGATTTATATATTTTACTATTTTCTGTTTGACGATATTTTTATGGTAACCTAGTTTAAAATCTGTATCTATTAAATTATTTAAATGATTTTGAAGAAAGCCAATATCATTACATATTGTTGCAATTCTTAAAATTTCATTATTTAATGTATTATATTTTATATTATATGGTATGCATGAATGCTCATGCAAAAATATGTTTCTTGTAAATTTAAATATGTCATTTTTACGATATTTTGATAAAAATGGGCGCTCAAGATCAAACTAATCGCTTGAACTTCAGCGATATGATGACTATCGCAGAATTTCAATTTAATCGGACAGATTCGATTTATCGATATAATTCGATTCAATTTATCGATAAACAGATTTGATTTATCGAATATTTATCATTAAGTTTGATTATTCGAACAAATTGACCGTTTTATTTTATCGAACACAACTTGATTTAAATTATAAAAAAATCTTGTAACAATTATTTAATTATTAAATTTTGATTTAGCATTATTATGTTTTGTTTATTTTATAATTAGATTAAATACGTAGACTCAGTTAGCTGATTTGATAGTTTCGATTTATAATTTGCAATTTTTGAAAACTGTTTTATATAATTTTATCCTGATGATGATAGCAGTTAGCTATCGAAAATACGATTTCAATAAAAATTCTATTCACGCTCTCTGTTGATAAGTTAAAAGACAAATTAAATTAAATCAAATTAGATTAAGCGAATTTTAGTTTTAAACAATTTGAATGTAATTGAAACAGTCCGAATAAAAAAATCGATCAGATTTGCATAATTAATTGTTTCAAAAAATGATGATGGGAATACAGAACGTAAAATCAAATTTTTAGAGTACATGTATTTTGAATAACAAGCTTACGTGCCGGCTTGAGATCTCACTACTAGCTCGAATTCATGTCCTCCGATAATATCAATATTGCTGACTTTAATTTCATTTATTACACGTTTACGAGTTGACAGCGATCGTCTAGAACATAATTTTCTCTTTACTATAATCGCATATCAAAAAATTTCGATGGTATGTAGATTTTATTAAATAGAAAATAAAATTAAAAGAATAAAATTCGAAAAACCAAAAATAAATTTAATATTAATCAGATTCATTCATTCATTCAAGATCCTTTATTTATCAAAACCCCAAATAGCGGATATCTTCGCCATTTGTAACACTTTCATCGTACAAATTGATAACAATATAGAGAAAATAAATAACCAAAGTAAATAGTAGTTTGATATTTGGAACGCGAACTACTTTGGAGACGCGAAATTTATCTTCCACACGAATTTATGTAATCAAAAGCCCGGTAGAGAAAGCTATTTTTTAGATGTTCTGTCCTACAACAAGCTGTTGCCCACTTACGATTTGATCGTAGAGCAGCTGAGTATAAATGATTATTGGTGTGTTATAAATAAGACTGTTCAGTAAGCGTTTGAAGAATGTTCGAGTTTGCCTTTTTCTTGAAAATATTGACTAGAATTGCATGAAATGTAAGCAACTCGCATCCACGTATTGATTGAGCTTTACTGTGAATTCTTACAAGCATACTATGCTCTCTTTGAGACAATGTGCAAAAAGTTGGATAACCGTACGTAAGGATCGAGAGTATGCATGAATTGTAAAATAGAACTAATTGATCCTGGCAAGCTCCTAATCGTTTTAATTCACGAAGAAAATACATACAAGTTGCGCTTGTTTTCTTGACGTTACGAATATGCTTTCTCCACGATAGGTTAGATTGAAATGTTAAACCTAATATTTTCAATTCAGTTACTCTAGTCAGATCAAAATTAGGAAGTTCGTCTACAAGGATGGATGACTATAACGAAAATAAAATTATTTTAGACTTGGCCATATTGAGATATAGGCAGTTTATATTACACAATTTGAGTAGATTTTCCACTTCGATTTCTACGACTTTGTTAGAATAATATTGAGAGCTTGCAATAGTAATGATCGTCAGATCATCTGCATACTTAATACATAAAGAACTAGAGCAGCTAGCTGAAAAATCGCTCATAAATATACTAAAAAGTAGTGGTGAGATAACACTGCCTTGTGGTACACCGCAGCTGTTTTTCCTCCACGTAGATCTCAAACCTAAATGCTTAAGACATTGTTGTCTATCATACAGGTATGATGACAAAAACCTTATCTGCCAGTTTAGAAAACCGCAACTTTTTAACTTTTCTAACAGTAGAGGAAATCTAACAGAGTCAAATGCTTTTAAATAAAATAATAAATATAAAAGAATGGAACTCAAATATTTAAAATATTCTTATTCACAATATCATGGTCGTATCATTAACAATATATTATATATTATGTAATTCAGAGAGTTTAGCCATTTTATGAACAATAAATATCCATCGATAAGTTTTATCGTAATTCAAAAGATTTTTTATAATTCATTCCAAAAATAAAATCACAAATTGAGTTTAATAAATTCTATTAAAATTATTGCACATTGCCGTATTAAGCAAGTGCATTATAACAAATCATAATGTAATTAAATATAAATAACAAATATTCAATAATATAACAATATAATTTCAAATAACTATAAAAGAATTATAAAAATTAAAAAAAAACTATTAACTGTTAAGAAAAAGTTATAAGTATGCAGCACAATTACAAAGAACGATTTCAGAAGAACGACTTCAGAAAATAATGGACTAACGACTTGAGAAAGCTCTGACCACTACAAAGGGGCATTAAAGACATAAGCTTTAACACACACTATCAAAGCCAATCAACGTTATAACTACAACGTTAGTTTCTTGGTTAATTAATACTTACAACTACGAACCAGCGAAGCAAAGTGAATCAAGTGATTCGAAATACAACCATGCCCGAATCTGGTCAGTGCTCGACCTGTCAGAGAACATTTAGACTGAAGCAGCCGGGACAATTCATCATCATGAAACAAGGCCTGGTTGTCCGGGTTCTGAACGCGCACCTATTATACACGACACTTCTAGAAATATGCACTCTCTTCGCGCCCCGTTAAACGGTGATATGGAGCCAAACTTCGAGACGCACTCCGATTTAGCGACCTGTTACACCCACCTGCGTGTTTTAATGATTAAGGGTGTCCGCACAGTTCGAAGGATTCCCCGCGCCGCTCGACCAGAAATTGCAACCCGCCTGCCTGATTTGATTTCTGCGATTGTGTCGGATGTTGGAGATGAACGAGCCTGGATAGCCTTGCTGGCATTCCCCAAACAAGTCATTCGAGCCCCATAGCGCAACAATGTCAAATCTACTCTTAGTTTATCAAACATTTTGAAAAAGAACTGTATGTCTTTTAACGGTATAACTATACAATGTGTTTCTCTGTCCGAGCACATCACAACATGCAATAGACATCCCTTATCTACAGCCAATCAGAAGCGTGATTGGTTGAGCAAGCGAGTTTATGTGAAACTGGAGGACAGGGATGTATCTGGAGCAGTGCGATTGTTAGGCAGTGATGACTCCTTCTTTGTCCTCTGTCAGAAGACATTATAGTTTCTTCAAGACCAACAACTACCTATATCGATCCCCCTTAATGAGTCACAACGCGACATCCACATCACGGAGGGTTCTATAGATATTTCCTGCCTATCATCTGATGCCCTAATTTACATCCAAGTTGCTTGCGTCAGTGATCTCGAAGTGGATCTCCCAAAGCGTCCCTACTTTTGCCGGCTTAGTATCGTGCAAGTCCGTAACACATGCAATAAATTCGTTCCCTTCCGCATCGACGTGGGGACCAGACGGATTAACACCTCGTCACTTAGAGGACCTCGACACGCATCCAAATTATTAGCAAATCCGTTTATACCACACCAGTTGAGGGTTGGAATTCGCGGCAAGACCGAAGCCACAGTCTCCGCAGCCCGTCACTTCTTGGATAAACATGTCGTTCAAGGGTCCGCCATGATCAAGGTCGACTTCTCCAACGCGTTCAACTGCCTAACGAGGTCGGCTATGTTACGTCAGGTTCATAAAGAGATTCCCGTCATTTACAATATCGTCGAAGAATATTATGCGAACCCGACGGACCTTTTTCATGGACTAAACATAATCGACTCGGAGATAGTTTTCGGCAGGGAGATCCTTTGGATCCCCTCCACTTTTCGATCACAATATTCAAAATGTCACAACTAGAGAAATCACAATTTCGTGTATGGTACAAGGACGGGTCAGTAAACGACATGGAGGAGGATGTTAAAACCATCCAACTACTCGGTTTCGATCTTGGTTTGTGTTTTAGTCCAAGCAATGTGAAATCATCGAAAAGGACATAAGGACAAGCAATCGTCCACTTGAACGGTTCCCAGGATTTACCATTTCAGATCACAATTCAGCCACATCACTGGGGTGTCCCATTTGTTCTATAAATGACGGAGTTTATATCAAACCTTGAGCTTGTTTGATCTAGAATCTGGGATCTTTCGCGGTAAGATGCACTGTTCCTACTAAGGAACTATTTTAATCTCGCAAAATTATCTTACTTCCTCCGATGCACTCCGTCTTTTCTCAGCAATTCAGTGATTGAATCAGTTTGGTAACCTATTAATAGTAAAAGCTTAAATACATCAAATATAAACATTTGGAAAACTTATATATTTGATTCAATATCAAATATATTAATGATATTTAATTCAATATCATTAAATTAAATATTTAATGATATTTAATTAAATATCATTAAATTAAATATTTAATGATATTTAATTTATATCATTAAATGTATACAATCAACAAATTGTATACATTTAAAGAAATGTATACAATTTAATTGATGTATACATTAATTAAAGGGTATAAAATTAATAAAGATATGTATACAATTTAATTGATGTATACATTAATTAATTAAAGGGTATAAATATAGATTAAATAATAACAACGACACAAATAAAATTTACAATTCGTTATATAATAACTTAAATGCTTACTTTAGTAAGCTGATTGATTGTTAAAGCTCGAATATATCTAAGATTTGGTAGGATTATATATTTGATAAAATTAAAAATCAAATGAAAATAACAAACAATTACAAAACGAAATATTAAATTAATAAAGATATGTACACAGAACTTAATAAATTAAAGCATAACTATATAATAAGAACTATTGATAAAGCTAATAATAACTTTGTCTTCATATGCAAAAAGCTTTATTATGATATACTAATGAAATAAGTTAATTATAGTGTTTAAAATATAAGCACAACATATGAATGTAGTGATTTAAGTTTAGAAACAATTATTACAAGTCATTGTTCTATAATTGAAAAGAAGGGAAGAAAAATTGAATCAGATAATAAAACTATACCTATATTATATTATAATCCCAAATTACATAAAAATCCAATAAAACCTAGGTTCATATGTAGTGCGTTAAACCGCTTTCGGTTTATATAAATAAAATACTTAAAGTAATTTAAACTTTCAGTTAATTCTAATGATTTAAATGTAAATCCAACATATGAACGTATTGAGTTGAGTTTAGAAACAATTATTACAAGTCACTGTTATATAATGGATAAAAAGGGTATAAAGGTTGAATTAGATAATAAAACTATACCTATATTATATCGGAATCCAAAATTACATAAAAATCCAATAAAACCTAGGTTCATATGTAGTGCGTTTAAATGTACATTAAAACCACTTTCTGTCTATATGAATAAAATACTTAAAGTAATTAAAGCACACTTTAAAAAATATTGCAAGGTAATCGAAATTAATACTCGTATAAAACATTATTTCAGTATTAATTCTACAAAAGAACTTTTAGAACACGCAAAAGGAATAAATATTTTAAATATAAATACGTACGATTTTAGTACGCTAAAAAAATGTGCATGCCACTGTTACTAGAAGAAGTGGGAGATCAGCTTATAGCCTCTCAAAATCAAGCAGCAAAGTTGATTAAACAAGAAAAGATTGTCATTGCATCATTAGAAAGGGAAGGCATTCGCATGGAATTAAGATTAGATCTACAGAATTCAATAAAGTTTGCTTCGGACAAGGGAGCATCTTCGTGGCTATGTACCAAACCAACCCGAATGACACATACGAGGCTAAATTCACAAGAGTTCCAAGACGCAATATGCGCAAGATACAATCTAAAAGCAAGCGAAACATCACTAAAATGTGCTTGTGGTTCTTACTTTACAACTTCTCATGCATTGTCATGTCATACTGGTGCCATGACTATTATCAGACATAACTTAGTGAGAGACATTGTAGCTAAGGAACTTGTAGGGGTATGCTGTGACGTGCAAATTGAGCCATGTTTACGATCTATACCAAACAACTACGTATTTAATAAGCCAACAACCTGCTCTGATGATAAAGCGCGGTCTGATATAGCTTGTAGAGGAATTTTCGGAGGAAATATGGTGCGATCCTTTTTGGACATATGTATTTACAGCTCTTTGGCACCTACATACTCTTGCAAAACTCCTCTCGAATGCCATATATACCATCAACAGCGGAAATATGCAAAGTACGGTGAACGAATTGCAGATATATAAAGAGGTACTTTCTTTCCTCTTTTATTTTCTACGTCAGGTGGTATTGGACCTGAGACAGATAAAATACTAAAATGGATAGCAGCCAAATCTGCTGATCGTAATAAGCTTGCATACAGCGAATGTATTTCTAAGCTGAAATCAAAAATCAGTGTCGCCATTGCAGTTAGTGCATCGGTTTGTATACGTGCTACAAGGCTTAGAATAAACGAACAAGCACAGTATTATCAAACATAGTAAAAGATGGGCAAGCGTCTAAGATTTACATCAATGACTGATCAAAAAGCAAACAAATTTAAGGATATTATGTGTATTTGTTGTTTATTTTTATAATAAAAACTGGTATTTAAAAAAATTAGTACGCTTTATATAAATCTAGATTTAGTAGATATTAAAGAAGCGTTAGTAAAATTAATTAATCTTATATTCGGAAAAATATATACATATATATGTTATAATAACTATAACGCATATCTTACAAAAATTAAACCATCAAGTAAATATAAATATATGGATAAAATTGAATTATTAGAATCCTTAAATATTTTAATAAATCAAAATTATTTAAAGGTAGGGATATCTATATTTAGACAAATATAGATATCTATATTTAGACAAATATAGATATCTATATTATATGTTCCAGTGGGTGGTAATAGTAGCCCAATTAAAGCTCACTTATTTTTAGGCTTTATATAATATAAATTCGCTCATAGCTGTTTAAAAAATAATTCTAAATAAAATAAAAGATAAATAAATAATAAAAGATATGAAAGATATGTTTCTATATATTGGTGATTAATGTGTATTTAATTCTAGCAATTTTTATTCAATATGCGAACAAATTTATCCAGGTAGCCTCATGTTTAATAAAACCGATATTAATGATAACGAAAGTATATATCTTGATATAAGCATTAAATTTAAATCAATTAAAACTACTTTTAATTTATATCGTAAAGATGACATATTTAAATTTACAAAAGACATATTTTTTGCATGAGCATTCATGCGTACCATATAATATAAAATATAATACATTAAATAATGAAATTTTAAGAATTGCAACAATTTTTAACGATATTGGTTTTCTTCAAAATCATTTAAATAATTTAATATATGCATATTTTAAACTGGGCTGCTATATAAATACCATCAAAAAGAAAATAGTAAAATATATAAATCAACACAATACTTTTAAAAATAAATTTAAAATCATTAGCGGAAAAATTTTATAGATGGATAATAAATAATATACTTTGTATATTATATCATAGGAAATACGTCCTGAACACGTATTTGGCCCCGCTGCTATGTTGGGTAGAGGAGTTAGGGGCCGAAACCTGATAGCATAGCAGTTCCTCCTGATGATCTCGAATCCTTATTCTGATACAACGTCTGTTATTTATTAGTCAATTCATAAAAATGACGTTTATTTTAAATTTCAATTTTTTATTTTAGCTTGATTTAAATTATAAAAAATTTTGTAACAATTATTTATTTTATTATTTAAATATTAAATTTTGATTTAGCATTGTTATGTTTTGTTTATTTTATAATTATATTAAATACAAAGACTCTGTTAGCTGATTTAATTAATATAACGGTTCGTTACGCAAGATACTTCAGGCTGTACTTAACGTGCCTCTATCCGACACGTCATGGAAGCAGGCAACCCTGCCAATCAAGTGTGGGGGCCTAGGAGTTTGCACTGTTAAGGATACTATGCTCCCTGCCTACATCTCATCTCTCGACTGCTGAACTCACGCGTAAAATTCTAGCTTGTCCGAGTGATCAACCGATAGAGCCGAATCCACAACTCCTATCTGAGGCAATCCTTCGCTGGCGAGAGATTTCTTTGGACGATGTCTCGTTGGAAAGTTTCCCAAAAAAGATGGTTCCGCCGGGTTTATCATAAGCTAATTACTACTCCGCAGAATCGTGCTCGTATTTGAGCATCCGCATCCCTACATTCGAGTGACTTTCTCTTCGCCATCCAAATCACATCAGTTGGAAATCGATTAGATGACCGGATTCTATCTATCACGGTTGCGTTGTGACTCGGCATTCATTTTTACCAACCCTATGCGTGCAAATGTGATACAATGAGGGCATTCCCAGATGTTCATGGGATTGATTGCCAACGTAGCATATCTCAACATAGCCGACACGCCGAAGTCAATAACATCATAAGAATGACCCTGGTTGCTGCGATTATCCCGAGTAGACTTGATCCCAGCGGAATCTCTCGTGATGATAAAGGCGTCCAGATGGTGTCACAGGCGTCCCGTGGTCGGCCGGTAAGTAGTTGGTATGGAATTTCACCTGCATAAATACCTTGTCGAGGAATTACTAGGTCTCTGCAACCCATTACGCAGGATCAGCCGCCGATTTAGTCAAATTCAGAAAACGACAAAGATATTCTGAACTGAACGATCGCATATACATATTTACGCTAGTCACCATTGAGACTCACGGATCGATCGTCACCAAGTCATTGGTTTTCTTGGAGGAGTTGAACAGACGCCTCAAGCGTGCCACTTGTGAGCAGTGTGTCATGTCGTTCATGTTTTAACGTGTTAGCATTGTAGTCCAAATGGGAGATGCCGCGTGCATCATTGAGAGAGCATCGGAAAGAAAGAGGGAATTATGGAATTCCATGAAATCTGATCCCATCACGAGATAACTCGTTAATGTAATACTGATTTGTACGAAGAATCGATGCTTTTAATAAATTTATTAGACCGGTTAAAATATTTTTGATTTATAAAAATTGATTAGATTTAACTTTAAACGTAAAAAACATAAAGAGATAATATATACAATATTACAAACAAGAGTTGATTGACAAAATCTGATTATTCGGCTTCACATAATAGGCTTAAACACACAACATAAATGATCACAAAAAGATTAACAAGAAATAAAATTAAACAACCTGAACCTTCAATTAAATTGTTACAATATATTATACAAACGAACAATCCACGTCTACCGGATCGAATGCGAATGACTGAAGCAAAGGTAATCGAATCGTTGCAGAATCAAGTAATCGAACAATGAGATAATACAGAATGTAGTCCTGGTCCAGCAATGTTTCGGCAACGGAATCGTACATTAAAATAGCGCTGCACTGTCTGCTTCCGATTATTTGCCACTACAACAAGTGGGCTTCTTCGGAAACATAAACCCGCTCTCGAATGATAAGGCTCTGGTCAACCGGCTGCTTAAGATGCTGCCGACGGTGCTATGTAAGCAAACGAGAATGGTCTAGCCATGAATGGTCTAGCAACATGTCTGAAAGTATGGACCGAATTAACGATGGTAGCATTTAAGATATCTAGCAGGTGACGGATGCGTTATTGCGGAACAATATACGGATCTTAAATAGTTGATACTAATCCAATATTGATAAATAATTATTGGAGCTGGATCAAAGGAAAGACGTAATTATTTTTGATATTTCGCTAACTTCTGTTAGCATATTCAGAAAATTACAGTAATTTTAAAATTTTGAGTAATTTTCTGAAGATGCTAACAGAAGTTAGCGAAATATCCAAAATAATTTCCTCTTTTCTTTGATCCAGCTCCAATAATTATTTAATATATGGATCGTTCGACGCATTTCCCGTGCAGCGCGTGAGGCAGTAGCTGACCACTTGTCACTTAATTTATATGAAGTTGTGTGCGATCAGTCTAATTATGGGCCCTGATGCAGGCTTTTGTGCTTCTGTAAAAGTGTGCTGAGAGTTCCCAAAAGACAAAAAAGACTGCGTCTAAACAAGTAGTCTTAATCTGATCAAGGAAAATGTCAGAAGCGGCGATCAGGTTGTCCAGCTTGATAATAAAATATTTTAACAACTTTGAGAGAAGCATCCATCACGAAAGTCAACTAGTGATACAGTGGTAAGCATTGTCGTGCAGTACATTGACAAGCTGCCACACCAGCACAAGATCACAAATATTTAGATTTTGCCCGGAAGTTAATTTTTGTGTGCGTCTTCGGCAACATATAAAATACTCCTATCTTATAGGAGTATTACTCCTAATACATCATTAGCATGTATTTGGCCCTGCTGCTATGTTTGGTAGAGGAGTTAGGGGCCAAAACCTGATAGCATAGGAGTTCCTACTGATGACCTCTAATTCTTATTCTGATACAACGTCTGTTATTTATTAGTCAATTCATAAAAATGGTGTTTATTTTAAATTTCAATTTTTCATTTTAACTTGATTTAAATTATAAAAATCTTAAAACAATTATTTATTTGATCTTAAGATAATACATCTTAAGGATTAAACACACATTTGAGATAAAATAACATAAAATCTAAAGTAAATACAACAGTCAAATTCGTCACAGCAAATCTACAATCAACCTGCGGCTCGTTCATGCTCGCCGACTCTACGACGCTTGGCAAGTACAAACTTACTTACAATGTTACCAAAACACAATGGCTGACGATGGGCAAGACCAAAATGATGATATCAGAGGTAAGCGACCCTGTCGCATCTTCCAGAGGCACATCGCCTTGACAACTCATGGATGCTTCCGCTTTCATGAGCTCAGCGGTTTAAGGTGTTCAGGCTCGGGCGAGGGATTCGGCTGTTTCGACTATGCATCCAAGGTTCAACAAAATGAAGCCACCTCATAAGTCATAACTCCAACATTAGTAATTCCAAGCGCTCGAGTCGACGCTTCGAACCGTCTATCATGTCTTCAATCATGTTGGCGCAAAGAATCAACAACAGTAATACGCATTCCGTACTAAGCACGTGTTCTAGCAGCCACCCATTTCTGTGACAATATCAAACATGCACTGCAGATCGGAGATGTCAGTTTATGGATAAAGTTGCTGCTCTTCACATAATCATGCTTCATTGGCCCAATGCCCACAATATGCAAAGGTCGATATAAGCTCGAGAAGCACATTTGAGAATCAATAAGAGCCTACGCGACAACCACCTTAACGGATGTGCTATCC
Organism: Pomphorhynchus laevis; assembly: GCA_012934845.2. Taxonomy (NCBI): domain Eukaryota; kingdom Metazoa; phylum Acanthocephala; class Palaeacanthocephala; order Echinorhynchida; family Pomphorhynchidae; genus Pomphorhynchus; species Pomphorhynchus laevis. Next base: position 158,218 of record WNNJ02002338.1, read on the forward strand.
ATGATATAAACGCCACACAAATATGCAAACCGTCAACTAAACGGCAATTCAGAAATCGTTTGTATCAACCTGGCCAAGCATGGGAATTACGGTAAAGCACTCCAGTGTTTGGTTTCAGGAGGAGTGGTCAGCCCATCTACACAAGCACGGACAACATTGTAAATACTACATACCCTGAAGTACAATATTTGGCGGGATCAGCCACTATCCTCACTTAATATTATAGAACGACTTTCAAACAACCCGATTTCGTCTATATCTGTAGGCCGAGAGACCGTCATTGCCGCGGTCAACTCGTTTCCTTCTGCGGCTAAGACCGGAGCATCTCCAGGACATGTTACGAGCAAATAACGGCGGTTCGCTAGCAGAGAACCTGACGCACCTTGTCAACCACCTTTCTGGCGGGACTAGCACCCTCTTAAGTGGCGCCTTACATTGCCGGCACGAACTTGATTGCACTTCCCAAAAAGGACAAGAGTATAAGACCAATTGCAGTTGGCGAAACTCTACGCCGTCTCCACTCGAAATGCATATGTCTCCAACTCCGCAAACGTTTCGCTGGTCTCTTACAATCAACACAACTAGGGGTAGACACCCCAATGCAGTGGAAAGGATCATTCACAACGTCCGACGAATCCACGAACATCATGCCAACGACAACAACTGAGCATGGGCAAAGATCGATCTTTCAAACGCCTTCAACTCATTGTCCAGAGCGCACTTACGAGCGGCGGTCCGAGAGAACGTCCCGGAGCTCTTGCCATGGTTTGACTTTTCATACAAGTGCAAGGCACCCCTTCGTTTCGGCCCGCAAGACCCTCTCAATTCATGTGAAGGAGTCCAGCAGGGTGACCCGTTGGGCCCGTTCCTCTTCTCGTTGGCCATTAAGAATACGATTGAACACGTTTTTCATATCCCAGGAATAAACCTCAACATGTGGTACCTGGACGATGGCATAGTCGGCGGGACGCCTTCGGCATTCGCATCCGCACTCGGCTGGCTAGACACGAGTTTTAAGGCGATTGAATTGCACATAAACTGGCGAAAGACAGAGGTCATCGGCACGCCTGAAGCCATAAGCTCTCGCTTGGCCCTACTATTCGAGGTGGTTTCGGAAAACACCTCTAGAAACATGCACTTGTTAGGCATACACATAGGTGACGAGTCCTTCATAGAAACCCACCTGACAAACGAGATTTTGTCACTGATAATCCAGACAATCGATGCAAAAGCCAAGCTACCAGACCCTAAAGTCGGATACCTCCTACTCAAACACTGCGCTTCCTCGTCTAGGATAAACCACCTTCTCTGTTCAGTTGATCCAAGGATTACAAAAACGTTTTGTCAGTCATTCGACAGACAAATCGCCAGCACCTTTCAGAAAATATGCGCGTGTCAATTACACGAAGCAGCGAAATCACAGATGACACTCCCGATTCGTCTGGGTGGATTTGGCCTTAGATGCAATGCGACGCACGTCCAGAGCGCATTTATACAAAGCGTGACGCAGGTCGGAGAAGAATACAGTCTGGATCCTCCACTTTTTCCTGGCTATTCAGAGGCATTAGCCACCCTTAGAACCACAGTGGGATCTCACTTCATACCGCCTACGGAGGGCGGTCAATCATCAACATCACGCTTGATTGAAAATCTCGCCTCGACACAGCTGATACAATCATCTAGCGAAATAAATTGTGCCCGACTACATGCAGTGTCGTGTCCAAAAGCTGGGGCTTGGCTTAGTGCTGTACAAAATGCGGCATCTGGAACGGAGTTAACACCCCCACAGTTATGTATTCTAGTCCGCATGTTGCTTTGGATTACTTTACACGAAAAGGATTATAGATGCGGCCGTTGCATGCGCAAAGCTGATAAGGAAGGCATACACTCGCTAACTTGCCAATACGCGGGTTACCAAGGACTTCGTCATAATGCTATTCGTTACGTGGTATTCGCAGCCGCACAATCAGCTCGGATAAATGTAGTTCTGGAAGTGCGAGATATTATCCCGGACCTACGTAAACGGCCGGCAGACATCCTATTTTATGAGGACCCTCCCTATGCAATCGACTTTGCAGTCACCTAACCCCAACAGACGGTATACCGTCACTCAGCTGCTAACGCACAGCTCGCCGCCGATACATCGTACGCTACTAATGTTAAAGACCAAAAGTACAAGAGCAGGGTCGAAGCAGCGGGGTATATATTCTCAGCCGCTGTAGTGGAGTCGTTTAGGGGATGGAATGAAGAGGAAAACAGGGTCATCAAACGGGTTGCAAATAACATGAGCCGGACAAGGAGTCAGATACGCCGTGACGATCACCCATTTATACCAGCGCATCTCTATTGCAATAATGAGAGGCAACGCCAAAAAATGTTAGCGTCACTTGACCAGATTCCAATATTGACATTTGATGGTGGACACAAGGAAACATGTGAAATAAGGAAACGCTTTTTCGAGCCAGACTCTTGTGCTTCGAGCCGAACTCTTGATGTGATGGGACAACCGGTTTGCAAAGACAACAACAAGAACCATGCCCCAGTTAATGAGTACGACGAAATAATCCTCGTGTCATGCAGGACTGAGATAGTGTACCAAATTCCGGATACACTACCAATAATCCAGGCCAGCCAGATTCCTAACATACAAATAATGCCCCAGCAACCTATCCAAACTATCATGACCATTGAACAGCCGCGTACGACAACTGCGAAGATCGATATCGACAATGTTGAGTCTTTTCCTGATCACGAACGAGGTGAGTCAGTAAATAGTGAACGTTCAGACGATGATGAAGTTCGAAGAAGAATCTTTATTAAAAAACGCCGTCAACACTACGATGAGTATAGGAGGGCCAAAGAGTTACTCCAACACTCCCCAACCGCGTCGGCGATGACGTCGTATTGTAACGAACAATTAATATTCTGGACCCAATTGCGGGTAACCCCCAATTTGTAACTTGCAATTATTTTAATACATTATTATTAAGAAAAAATCTTATTTAAAAAAAATAAAATATTTATTTTATTATTTAATTATTAAATTTTGATTTAGCATTATTATATTTTGTTTATTTTATAATTACATTAAATACGTAGACTCAGTTAGCTGATTTGATTTATTTGGGACATTGGGTCGAATAATATTTAATGTACTTATTCGATCATTCCCATGGATTGAAATTTATCAACAACTAATTATGACTAATTAATAACTATTATGATTAACTAACTTACGCATTGAGAACTCGTAATGGCGTCCGCTGATATATAGTTAAGTCTGTTAAGCCGTTAAGATTACGAATACGTTCAAGTGCATCGGATGATTCACTTAGTGAATCACTGCAGTAGCATAATATTCTGTATACTTTTTTCCTGTCTTGTTCGCCTTCCTTGATGTAATGAAGTTGATCACTATTTAACTGTAAGAAAAGTTAAGCTAACAATAAAAATAATCAATTACATCTGAATTGCTTGAAGGTCATTAATCTTGATGTATTCCATCGATGCATTTATAATCTACATTTAACACGTAATCTATTAGAATAAATATGTTAACAAGCTTAGAAGTGAGCTTGTTAACAAGCTTAGAAGTGAGCTTGTTAACAAGCTTAGAAGTGAGCTCGTATAGAAGTGATAAGCTTCCTTATCACTTTTATACGAACTGATTGTGTGTGTAGCTTTAAAGGCTATAAATACTCTTTTGATTAGTTTTCCTATTGGTTTTGCAATATTACCTATTAATCCCTTGTATTTACTTTTGTTCCTTGTTTACATATACAAAATTACGAGACGGAATGCTCTAACGGATGTCGGTCTTTAGTTCGGTTCCATCAGGATTTCATCTCTGCTTTTTGCAGATTATATTTTTCATCGATTTCTTGTCCTGATGATTTACAATGCCTACTAGATTGATTTACGATGGAATGTAAAGCAGCAGGGATGCTAGCTAATACCTCTAAGAATGTCTCTATGTGTTCGTCTCGGATTTAGGTGCCAATGACAATCCGGATTGGGGAGAAGGTTCTTCTGATGTCAAAGATTTCAAGTATCTTGGGGTATTGTTCTCGATGGGACGGCAGGAACATCAGGGAGATTTAGACGCAGATTTGTGCAGCTAACGCAGAAATGCGTTCTTTGTTATGGTGAAGCGGGAATTGGGCCTTTGGGCGAAGCTTTCGGTTTACCACGCAATTTTCATTCCTATATTAACCTATGTTCATGAGCTTTGGGTTATGACTGTAATGATAATATATCGAATACAGGCGACCGAAATGAGGTTCCTTTGCGGTGCGTCCAGCCTTAGCCTTAGAGATAAGGTTATGAATTCACTCATCCGCGATGAATTCTGAGTAAAGTCGCTGCTTCTCCACATCGAATAAAGTCAATTGAGGTGGCTAAGACACGTTCTGAGGATGTCTAGGGATCGCCTTTCTTATGTGTTTTTAAGGCTGGACTTTCTGGAAAAAGACTTCGAGGTAGACCTTGATACCGGTGGAGTGATCAAATCTTGAAACTTTCCGAAGAACGCCTTAAGCTATTTGAAGAGAACTCTGGTCTGTCGCCCATGATTGGTATGTCTGGAGTAGTTTGTTCGTGATCTGCGTTCATGATCTGACACTCGGACAAGTGGTTGACAGAAAAAATCTTGTGAATTATTATTTGTTTTATTCTTGTTTAATAAACAAGAATTAAGTTGTGTAGATTGATAAAGTCGAACATCGGCGAAACGTTTAAATAAAATAGACTTTATCAGGTGAAATAATTTCAATAATCTGCTATTTATAAATAAGTGTTGCCTAATACTTCATCATTTCGGTGCTAAAGTCGTCGTCTGGATTTGACATGGCAATTGAAAGTCGTGAATCAAAGCCAAGTTTACCGGGCAACACCATTTATTTACAAATGTCGTATTTCAAAAAAATCATGGACCGTTGTTTACTCAGCACATCCGTGCACAATTATAATATAAATGTATATATACAACAAGAAAATGTGTATAACACAATTGTCAATACCACTAAAATAATTCCAGATTCGCGTGATCTTATAGAAATATTTTCAAAGATCTAACATTGTAGAGTGCGTTGACATTCTGATCGTCATAAAAAACTTCTAGAACATCGAATAATAGATTTCATGTTCGTCGAAATGCATTCTTGGAATTTTTGATGGTCTCTTTAGATTTTCGGCTTAGATGTTTTTGTTAGTTCAAATGCTTCTCCACAAGTAGTGTACATTTGCTATGAAAAACATTTCTTCCACAGTACGTTAACATTTATAAATTATATTGCATACAATTTAATTTTTATTCACATCAAGATTGCAAGTCAAACTACGATTATACAAGATACGTGAAGTTTCAAAGTACAGTGAGAGGATATCAATAATTGAACATGTCCAGTAGTTTTTCTACTTCTGTATGTACAATCCCTGAAGCGTACAATGTACTGAGAAACATTACAACTAAACTCTCGTAAGCGTGAAACAGCAATAGCAGTCTTATATTATAGAAATAGTAAAATTTCATTTTCTATAGCTCAAACTGCTTCAGACTGCCTACGAGCTCCTCGTTCGACCGCAAATGAACACTACCGAAAAATCTTAAATTATTGAAGATGATTTAGAAAAAGACCAATTGGCCCATTTGCGAGAACCGTTATTGTATTATTTTATTTTTAATAGTAAAAACATATTAACTAATAAATTTCACTTTAATTAATAATTAAATAAGTTAAATTAAATAAGTTACATTTAATAATTTATTTAGTTACATTTATAACTTAATTTTAATAATTAAATTACTAGTTTAAATAAAAAATAATTTAATTTAAATTACTAATTTAACAACAACCCTAGAATACGGTCCATATGAGTTAGAGAGATATTAAGGCGGGTGATAAGAAAAACCTCAATAAAAACTGTAAAACAACCCTTGCAAACCGTGGCGGGGAATCAACAACTATTCGCCGCCTAAAGATCTGGGTTAGAATATGCAATTCATTCTGCAACCAGTGCATTTCAGTCAGATGATAACTTCCGAATTTTGACGGTCAACGTCGAAAATGCTTTTAAAGGATCGAGTCGCCAAGTTGAATTAGCCAACATATTATTTGATTGCCCCACCTTATTTCAAGTCTTGCGAAATACGTATGCTGACACTATCTTGATTGCAACTGAAGAGGGTATCATCGATACTGATGAAGGCTTCACCCAGGATGACCCGTTAAACATGGCAGCTTTTGCCGAATTATCCATACCGTTATTACGGCGTATACAAGGAAACATCACACTAACGATACAGGGATGGTATGCTGAAGATGAGAATTTTGTTGGACCCGTCGAATAATTTAAGAAAGTGTGAGGCATACTTGTGGAAAACGCACCTCAATATGGCTATATAGTAAACTTGGAAAAATCTAAGCTACTCACACATCGCAACAATATGGGTAGGCCAAAAATCATCTTGCAACTTGAAAAGATTTCAATCGATTGTGAAGGTATCAGGATGCTTGGTACGCTTGTTGGTACGTTGTCTTACTTTGAACAAGATGTGAAACAAAAGGTGGCTGGTCTGATTGAGTAGACACTCTAAGCATGGCAGCGGATAGTGACGCTCACTCCACATATTTTGCATTCCCCAGAGCATTACAATGTCGTTGGACACACCTCATGAGAACAACAAGATGCGATATCGATTGGTTCACCAAGCTAGCAGTATCGATCAACGACTTTGCTGGTAAAGTTTGTGACCACAATCTTCAAAGCAATTGTGCAGTTCATTCGATACAACAGAATCGCTCTATATTTGTGAAAAATAAAAATCGGACGCAGATGAGTTTGGCTAACTTCAATCGACACACACTCGCTCGCTTGGTACTTTAGATAGACAGACCGAACACAAGTCGTCTTCTGAAATATGCCTCACTAAAAGGAGATCCAATTGGTTATTTCTCGGCCACTTGATTATTACGAACCTCATCTGACTACAACAGCGTTTCGTGATGCAATGTCTGTGAGGTACGGCTAAACCCCATCTAAGATAGATACCGAACAAATGTATATGCGAGGGAAGATTTTAATAGTGTTCATGCATTGTCATGCAAGATAGATGGTTTATTGACCATACGCCACAATGAGGTACGCGATCTTGTATCAAAGGTACTCACAGACGAGTGTTCTAGGGTCGCCACTAAGTCTAACCAAGTTAGACTTAGTTAGTGAACAAATTAGTCACTAAGTTAGTAAGCCACCAAGTTAGTCACTAAGTCTAACTTGGTGGCGACCAAGTTAGACTTGGTCGCCACCAAGTCTAACTGCCGTTCTCGACACAATAAGTTTCGAAAATGACGCGACAACTTGAATATATGATATCATGTGCAGTTGATTGTTCGGTGGTAGGATGGGCGTACGTTTCTAGACATATGAATTTTCAACGAAGAAGCTCCATCCTATATTTAGCTATCGCCGGATGCGTGCTTCGAATATCATGATCAACGGAAGCGAAACTAGTACGAAGAAAGGATAAGATGATACGATAAGCTGTACAGTTTCTTCTGCTTACTTCTGTTTGTGTCGACGGGTGGTGTAGACAGAGTAGCAAACACAACTAAACGTGTTAGCGACAAAAATCTGTGGGAAACACATGTCTAAATTTTCTAGTGTAATAATGTGGATCCACACAAAAATTTGAATTGATCTAGCCATGTCGATATCACATTGTTTCCTAGTAACGCGTTTTAAACTCAATGGACCGGTACATTTAGTCGTAGACATTGAAATGCAAATCGCACAATGCTCTTATTTCTTTTCTTTTTCTGCAAATCAAATTAATATATTAATATTATTAATATTGGACCAATTTCCGGTTAACCAATGCTGTATTAAATAATAAAATTTTAGAAAAAGTAATAATTAAATTACTTAATTAATTTTATTAAGTTACTTGCTATTGAATAGATTGCCAAATACCTCTATTACAAGTAACATGAAAATAGCTCACAGTAAAAAATAGTTAAATAAATTTGGTTTAAAGTTGTTACATTTTACTAATTCATCTAAATTTATAAAATTTAAAAATTTAAGTGATATGCAGTATTTCCAATATGTACCAACAAAAGTAAAATTATCAATGGGATATATTTGTCTTATAACATCACACACATTACAATTTGGATATATTTCCCTCTTCCTCAATTTAATACAAATATTGATTTCAGAATACCAATTTTAAAATCGTTGAGAAAACACATTACCTCTTGAATCTGTCTAATGAACTTTTGTGAAATTCCGGGAAATTTTGGATTTATCAATTCTAGATAGAAAGGCCTACCTGTAGTAAAGCAGCGCAAATATTTACTTTATGTACAAATCGTATTTACCTCGTCCAAGCATTAGCACATCAGTATCTTCACGTCCAGCGGTGACAAATTTACACTCTTAATTAGAACAAACAAATAATTGACTGAATAAATATGAATAAATAATTAAATCAACAAATTAATTGTGTGATATAAGTGATTAAATTATAACAAAAGATTAATAATAAACAATCGTAAAGAAAATAAAATAAAAATCACACTAAATAACTGCCTCTGACATTTCCAATTTGAGTAAGTATACAATTAACACAGAATTGTTATTTTATAAAAATAGTAAAATTTAATTGCAAACAAAATTGGAAATTCAATTCAATTTAAAATTTAATTAAAAATAATGAATCAAATCAGCTAACTGAATCTACGTACTTAATATAATTATAAAATTAAAAAATAAATAAAAATAAATAAATATAAATAAATAAAAAAAGTAATAACGATAAATCAAAACATCAAAAACAATAAATAATTGTTATACGATTTTATATAACTTATATCAAATTATATTTTCACTTTAGCTTAAATCGATATATATTTTTTCATTTCACAAACAAATGTTGTTCAGTCTAATTTACAGTCAAATTTATAGAGAATATCATGAATTCCGATAAGATTACTTTCGTCTGCCAACTTATTTGTTTCTTTGGCATTTTTATTCACACGAGAAACAAATATTTCTCGTGTGGATAAAAATGCCAAAGAAACAAATATCATTAATATTTTTCTAGGCAGTAGACAGGAAAAATGCAAAATAAATTAGTTATAAATAATAGAGATTAATTAAGTAAAAAGATTATTTAATATTAAATATTATTTAAGAAAGATTATTTAATTTTACCCACATTTTCAAAAACATATCTACGTTCTTGTTCAGGTTGTAATTCGTTGAACTGCAAATGATTCCTACATTGTGCATTTCAATATTTCAGTTGCCGCAACACGAAACGATAAAAGAAAAATAACACAATAGTCTACAAAACAAAATTGATCGCTGTTTATACGTGAAGGACGATTGCTGTATTATTCTCTTAAACTTGTTACTTTCAAAAAAGTGGGGTTGCTTTTTCAAAATCAATTATGTGGTCTTGTGAGTCAACTATAACACTACTTTTACCACTATGATGAAGAACATATGTTGTTTAATTCTTATGGACAAACCTTATGCGGTTTGCCCGATATACACTTTATCACAATCTTTACATGGTATTTTATATACACAACAGTGGTTTTTTGAAAAATAACGTCACCAGTAGTTTTTTGAAAACTACTGGCGACGTTATATTAATAAAAAAGAATTTCATACAACTTTTTTAATTAACACGAACAGGAAAGTATAAAACCTGCATGCTTTTTTACAACCTTCGTCAGGAAGCTTAACCCGGAATGCATCTACCACAGACGCCTAGCCTACAATGAGACGTTTAGGCCTTAGTCCACACATCACTACGGGGTGGTCTCATCAGTGTTGCCCTGTAGCTACACAACTTCGACAGTACTTAATCCTCAGTAAACCTCTGATAGGTTTACTGAGGAGATCACTAAGCGCACTCTCCTCCATCGGTGATAGCCTTACATTGGTATGGTTTGCGTAAGCAAGAGCGTGCGCTTATAAAACTTTTTTAAAACTAATTTAAATATTGAATCGGTTAAAATGAAACAGCACATAATATAAAATCTTTTGAACATTTTGATTAGAAATTTGTGTAAAATTAAATAATATTTCTTTTTGCTGATGTTACAATCAATTAAAAAAAAGAAAATTATGAGCAAAAGACATTCTAAACCTACCACTATGATCAGTAGCGTCGCATACAGCTTTTGTAAGCATTTCTTCAACAGACTGTCCAATTTTTCCTTGGTTCGCAAATCCAGGTGACTGTGATATGTTTCGAGATAGCTTTACATACCTACCTTAAATATGTGAAAATTAAAATTAATAAAAATTAAATAAAATCTTTTAGTTTATTAATTCAGAGTAATTAATTCAAAGTAACTAAATATATCTTTAAATAAATCAGAGTTCCTATACAATTCAAAAAATAAGAAACTAAATATTCTTAAAAATGACATCAAAGCGTTGTCGACATCAAAAAAATATCTTAATAAATTTGTTATAGATTTTAAATTGCATAATCTTGCAAAATTGCGTAATTAAACATAATCTTTGTTGAATTATGCAATTTGTTTACCAAAACGAAAAGCATAAAACAGACAGTTTGATCATATAATTTAATTTAATAATGACGTAATTATTAAATTAAGCTTATTATTTTGAGCAAATACAAATTAAAAAACTAACAGTATCAGTTATTATTGAGCAACCGAAGTTTCTTAATATCATTTACAACAAATAAACGTTGTTATATGGGAATAAGTCTCGGCATCGACCATAAATTTTAAAAGTCTTTATAAGATTTTCATTATAAAAATGAATTTTTGCTAAGGCGGATGTGTTGATAACAACAGAGAAAGACTTTACTCTGCGAATGTTTGATCGTGTTGTTGTACAAATATCCACGAAACAAGACGCTTTGACATCGAGACAAATTTTCGGAATTCCTTGGAATTCCGAAAATTGAAAGCATACATAAAAGTCTAAAAATGGGAAAGCAGCATTTTTATAAATATTTATATAATATTTTATATAATTTTCATTTATATAATGAAGGAATTTATAATTAAAAATAAAAATCAATTTTTATGAATTGACTTATAAATAAGATACGATGTATTCGAATAAGGTATAGAGATCATTATGAGGAATTGCTATGATTTCAAGCTTCGGCCCCTATTCCTTTACGCAAAACAGCAGCAAGGTCAACTTCATGCTAATGACTATTTTCTCTGATGAAAGTTTATTATCTAGCTAACCTTAAAATTAGCCACCGAAAAATTTCTCATAATAGTTAAAATTAATTTTAGAGGATATTTTGTCATTATAGTTAATAGAAGTGACGTTAAACCTAAGACAGATAAAATATACAATTGAAAAAACTCTAAAGGGCGAAACTTCAAAAATAATAGTCTGCTTATGCCTCTCTGAATAAAAAATTTATTCAATGGAATATATGCCAGCATATAAAAATGAGGATCCCCAGTGGTAAAAAATATATATTCTTCAATATAATCCAGATCCACTTAATCCTTAATCCACTTTCGAGGATTACTGTTTTCATGATGTGACCTGAAATTTTCACATATGTCTTGAGGAACTCTCGAAAATGCAAATTTTTGTGAATACAAATATTAACTCAAGGTAAGTGCAGTTTTGCCTACCAATTTTAACTCTAGCAAAGAGGAGGAGATCTCCTCTCTGCCAAAACTGGTGAACATTATCTGTATTGATTTACTGAAGTTATTAGCAAGGAATAAATTGTTTGATAATTTTCTGAGAAAATTTTCGGAGCAGTATAAAGGAAGAGTGATCTTCAATTCTATTAAATACTTTGAAACAGGGATCAGAATATCCTTCTGCTCCTCTGGTTTGGCAAATGAATACTTAAACTTCTTCAAAAAGAATATTACGGATTCAGGTTTGGTCTCGTTTAGACCGATACAAGCAACACTAAAAATTTCAAGCATCCTAACATTTTTTTCTGATGCATATATTATTGCCCTTAAAAGGAACTATCATGTTAAGAACATACGTCTCATCACAGAGAAAAATGGCCACACTATTCCGGTGGCATTTTGTCATATGTCGGTAGACAAGGCATTATGCCTTACCAAATAAGCATGTAACCCCTTTATGGGGCATAATTTATCATTTTTACTAATCGCCACTGATTCATTGACCTAACCCCATGGCAACAGATGACACCAATGGTGGTATTGGGAGTCTGGTTGTGGTTTCCCACGTATTTCTGGTGCATGTGGAAATCCTGAAGAGCAAACCGTGAGATGCATTAAGGGTCCACATTGCTCAAATTGAGGAGGAGAACACCCCACATGGTTCCGCAAATGTAGCATTTTACAAGCATACAAGAAGAGATACTGCGTTACTCAAAGAAAATCGACAAACTTCGCGGATAAATGTACGTCGCAAAATACATCTAACAACAAATTGGCCGACACAGATCTCTTTAAACTCATTAATGACAAGCATCAAATGCGACCTATAGAGGTCGCATTTGCAATCCCACACTAACAAAACTCAAGGTCATAAAAAAATGCTACACTTTCCCAATCTATCTGCTTTCTATGGCTAACATGGAAGGGATGATACAGGGTATGGTGTCTCAGTTCAATGACATTTTGCACCCTACTTCATCCGACAAGACCACTATCAGAAAAGGTCCAAAATCGAAAAAGAGGTCTGGTTCGTTCCAGAGCTTTGCTGGTCTCAAGCTGGCGAGAAAGGTCAATTATGGAAATTGGCGACCAACTCACGCAATGGAAAGTATTCATGAGCCTTTTTCACTGAATATTATTCATTAGAATTCGGGAGGTGCCTCCGCCCTTAGGCTTCTATCTGATAGTGATGCAGATGTTGTAGTCCTTAAAAGGAGGCGGTCTATCCGTCTCCCCATGATATCACTCGATTTATCCCAAAAACATAACCACCCACTTTACTCCGTACATAACCCCTCCACATTCCTCTTCTTCTCAAGATCTTCTAACCCTAGTGGAATGCTCCTTAATGTCAACTCTCTTACTAAATTACTCGTGTACATCCATTTCTTGTTCAGTTATATCACTTGTTAAGAACAGAAATTCAATTAGCATATCCAATGTCTACATCTGGCCAGGGGAAATTCAAAAGAACCGTGAGCTCCTGGACCAAATTTAAAGAAGCGGCTATGGCATGTTACTCGGTGACTTCAACGACATAACTGGTCGTTGGATAAACGCAGCACTCCGCAGAGCCAGAAATGACAATCTTATACACAAACCACTAATCTCCACCTTTCATGTTCTACAACAAATTCATTCCTCGACATATTACTGCTACATAGGATGTGGTTGTTAAAACCCATCTGCATTGAACAGTCACGACAACAGCTGACCACCCATCATGACCTAATACGCTGGCGGCTAAAGGAAGATGATACGTCGCTTAGAAGGAGGTTTCACTTTGATCCTATCAGAGTGGACTTCTTTCAGGCAGCTATCCAACTCTTCCCCTGATTAGGAAATGATAATTTGACTGAATTTAATTTCTACCTTTCTTCGCAAGCTACCGTGATCCTTTCGATTACCTATAGAGGTCGCATTTGCAATCCCACACTAACAAAACTCAAGGTCATAAAAAAATGCTACACTTTCCCAATCTATCTGCTTTCTTTCGGCAGGTTCTATCAAATGAATACTGGAGTTAGAGATATAGGCTCTAGCTGACTAGGAACAGGACGAGCATTGCTCGTCTTTATCCTTCTCAGTCTTCCTTCTGGAAGATATTCAAAACGGATAAGTGTCTGCTGGTGGAAGAGGGCATCGGGTTGTATTAGTAGCATAGGTCTTGATAGAATTTTGGAAGAGTCACTAGCCCTACATAATTATAGAGTCACACTTTCTCTCCAGCCAATCACCATTGGGATGACTTCAGGAGCAAGGACTTATCTGTTACGAATATCTTTAACTACTGGGGTTCACTTTCGGGCACCTCTAAATCCGTCGCTCCATGCTCTTCTCGAGTTTGTCAGCTTTTGACAGCCGATCAAAGAAGAGAAGTAACTGTTATAATGCTTTTAGCCTCACCATCCGATGTAGCCGGCACCAATTGTAGCCGACGTATATGTTTGTCAAAGCAAAAATCAGTTTCATGTCCCAAAGACCTGCGGCCTAATTTGATTCAAAATTCCCTCATATCAATCTACGACAAAGCGCTTGCGCGTAGAATCTGCGACCATTTAAGTAGGCGTAGCTTAACAGTCATCAGCTTACCGTGGCTGTTATTCTGACTATTCTACTGCATTTAACCGCATATCTATTCCCTTTGTTATATCCTCTCTCAGGTCCCTCGGGCTGCCTGCGAAAATTGTTAGCAGGGTGGAGATATTGCTATACACTAAGCGGTTGGTTCTACTATGAAAATGACCCTGATGAACGTCAGTTATACCCTATTACAGGTGTGCCTCAAGGTTTACCACTTTCTCCTATCTTATATCTTGATAACTCCATTGTTCTCTTCAAGACTTTCAAACGTGATCAACATCTTGTGGTATATGCTGATGATACCACATCTCTGTTTTCTGGGCGCAGGTGCAAAGATGTAGTCTCAGACATCAGCCGATTCTTTTTAAGATTAAAATATAAGTCATCCCCATCCAATATTATTATAAACTCTTAAAAATTGCAGGTGATATTCTTTTATGGCGCCCCTGCAACAAAAAAGAAGAGACTAGCACCCTCTGCACTCTCCACCATTTTTCAGCCTTAACCACTCTTCATCTTCACAAGTCGACTAAAACATCTAAGTTTCACCGTTACGGTGAACCCAGTCTGCGAAAGCTAACCTGGATAGACTTAAACGTATCTTGAACAGAGCTAGGTGGGCTCTGAAACGGGCCCAGCGTCTGCCATTGAATAAAAAAACCCAAGTACGCCTTTAGTGTACTAAGGCTATCGCGAAATTAGTCTTGTTCTCTAAAGGACTTCCCGCAGAGCAAATACAATTGTCTCTCAAGCATCTAATCTCGAGATACCTGACCATAGTCCGCCTCGATTAGACTCTTATAGGATGATTACCCCCTTCTTAGTTTGAGAAGACGTAGACTTAAGCATGTTTGGCTAAGATAGAGTTGCTAAGGTTTATCTTTAAGTTAGTTTGCTTTGCTCTTTGACGATGGTTCTGTAATTTAATAAAATCATTATTTATTTATTTAATTTTGAAAGCCTATTACACCTCTATCTATTTTAAAATTCAATTAAATATTTTCTCCTCTAAGTATTTCTTCTAGTCGATGCCAACGCAGTAACATAATAGGAAACCGATCATTATATTCGTCATTGCATTTATATAAAACAGTTCAATGTACTCGAAACTAGAATTATACCTGCTAAATAAATAGAATTGGCTTCAATTTTTATTTCACAATCCACGTCATCATCCAGTTGAAGCTTTAAAAATCTAGAAAAAAATGATTTGGTTATACAATCAATCTGAATTAGTCGATACTCCTCAATGATAATTGGATTGGTAATCATTGTAATGTATTTTAGAATCGTTTCCTTTGCAGGAACCGCACTATCGTCACATTTCTTAAAAGCAATTACAAATCATATTTTGATTTTTAAATGAGTACCCTTTTTTTATCAGTTGATGTGAAATTAAGTATCTTACAGCTACAATACGAAAATAGAATAAAAATAGTGTATTGCAGTAAATGTACAATTTGTTAAGATCGGCGTTCCATCTCTCTTTGAACATAACGTTAATTGTCATACTCGGCTATACAGAAAAATATACTTATTTAGTCAAAGAAGTTTCGATAAATTAACGATGAAATCACGTAAAATCTATCAGATATTGTCAAACAATACAATATTATTCATTGATTCAGGACGTATTTTACAAATTGAGAAACTATTTTTCGTATAAAAACATTTTTTCCGCGTTTGACTGAATAAAATTTACTAAATAAAAATTTTATTTATTTTCTATATTAACACTGATAATACAAGTTATATAAGTTATTATGTATTATAACTATATTGAGGATTATGAATACTAAGGATTATGTCATACATACAGAAAATAGATTTTGTGATTTAAAACGTGATCAAAATATTTTCTTTGATAGTGCCAGTTTAGCCCCCAAACGAATACGCATAATCAACGGTTCAGTATTGATTGAGGATACGCTATAGTTTTGATATTCGCGGCTTGATTTGATAATTTCTCCATTTGAGATCAGTGTCGAAATATCAGCGATGTCTTCGTCAGCGGTTGCTTTGTCGTCACCCAAAATGTTGACGGACAGTCCTCATCAAACTTTGACCGTTGCAATTCATCATCAACACTATACAATACTCTATTGTAGACATCTTTCTGGGCTTCGGGCGTGGCAATGATCGACTCCAGCATACATGCTGCACTGTCCCATTTAACAGCAGCGCTTAGACGCTGCATGATGTATGGACTTGCGCTCTGATCTGACCCAGTCTCTTTCCCAAATCCCCAAAGAACTTGGTGGCCGACGGACAAAATGATCCAAGTGTCTCGATAGCCAACGGCACAAATGAGTATTGAGTATGGTCAATACAATCGTACTTGTGCGTTTTTAAATCCTGTCCATTACTCGAGACACATCTTGTGCCATCGGTGGCACGGGTAACAGGAATTTTTTCCAGCGTGCTTACACATATGTTAATTAAAAAATATATAAAGTTAAAGGTAGCTTCGTCGTGACAGCTTCTTGTATCAACAAGAAACTGCTAGTAGAATCTAAATGCGGATGCTGTGTTTTACTTATTTCGTGGTAATCAAAATGGGCAAATGACGATAGATGCTGTTAAAGGCATGTTACCGCTTCATAACAAATTTCAATCCAAATTTTTGAATGCTCAGTCACATTCAGTTATATCTCTTAACCCTAGTAAATTGTCGATTAATGATAAGAGAGTCTTATCATTGATTGAAAATTTACTTGGTTTTATAAATTTTAAAAATAGTGTCACTATTGAAAAATTAATAATAAATTAATAATATGGATAATTCAATGATTGCATATTAACAAAAATAACGACGTACATCAAAATTTACTTTAAAAAAGTGAATAATGGAAAAAATTATAAATATTATGAATATAATATATTTAATATAATTGTAAATGTTGCCAAAAACCGGAGTTCGATTACAAGTAGAGCAGACTTCCTTATCACTTTTATACGAGCTGATAGTAGCCGGCAGCACTCATCAGTAGGGTGAACTACCATCAGTCGTTTCGGCTGCATTGTGATATATTTGAATAAATGTTTAATAGATTTTGAATATATTATATAAACAAATAGAGCGACGTACATCAAAATTTTTTAAAAAATTATTGATTGACTAATTTTTTCCGAAAATAAAATAAATTTAGTAGCTTTTGGAAACAAAATATGAACCGATGATCAGTTTTTTAAAAGCACTTACTTTATTGTTAGTATATTGCATTTGAAGGAAGTTTTCCAGTATGGCAGACATTCGCGACTTCCAAAAATATTTTGTATCCAGTTTAGGATATGCTTGACAATCCGTGCTGATCAGAGATAAATAACGCATTAGACAAGCCTAGGAAAACGACGAATTTCTTACTTTTAATTTAATTTAGTTAAATTTATACTTCTCTAACGTCTGCGACAACGCTGATTTTCACACAAAGCGAAAAACTAGAGAAATTTAGAAATCCGTCGCTTTTGATTTTTTGCAATGCCTTTTGCCGAAACATAAATTGTTATAACATTTCAAAATACATTTATTGTAGTAAATTAAATAATGTTATTAATTTACAAAAAATATTTACTACATTAATTTGTATATTACAAAATACAATTATTGTAGACTTGAATTCATGTCTTTCTTCATATTAGTTAATGATGGTTTTATAAACAAAATCAAGCTTTTGTTGCAAGCTTTCAGCATACATTGCCTTTTTAAAGCCACCACCTTCAAGCTTCCAACACTGTGTTGGAAGCTTATGAATTGTTAGAAGCTTATATATATCGTAAGATAAATATAAAACTATTGTAATCGTGTGAGGGTCCCATCGATTGTGTACAACGTACAATGCAGTATTATATATATACATATATATACATATATATAATCTGTTTAATTATCAGTTAATTAATCCAGAGAACAAAAACTTCTAATTTATTAACACAACGCGTTTCGAAAAATTTCTTCTTCTATTTATAGCGTCTTGAAATAGACCTCCAGAGGCTGTTAATGAATAATTGTAATTCAATATATATATATATATATATATATATATATATATATATATATATATATATATATATATATATATATATATATATATATATATATATATATATATATATATATCCATTAGATTTGCGGAAAACTGACACTGTCCCGGATCATCCATTGAATGATACATTAGTAATAATTGTCGTAAGATAAAAAAACAGGAAATTAAGACCAAGAGCAATTTCTTGTAAAGCTTTCGGGCTAACTGCCCTTCTTCAGTACATCTACAAAAAAAATTACAGTTCTGATTAGCACAAAAAAATAGTAATGAAAATCAAATTGTTCAATGCAACTAACAGAGAGAAATATAAATAATTCAATTTCGGAACTCATATATTCACGGCAAGTGATATATGTGCTCGGCATTTAATTGTTGGTCTGCCATGAGTTGTCCGATCCAAAACATTTCCCTTTGTTTACTCTTAGCCGTGTCAGGAACATTTGCCTCAATAATTATCGTTTCCATCTTATGGTTTTCATTTTCTATGCAGTGTTTAGCTGCCCCGTCATTCTTCGCTCGTTTATACTTTATGTCGGATCTACGAGTCAAAACTCGTACATTCATTTGTCCTCCTGCCCGTCCTATATATATCTTTGAACATTCATTGCACATGTTCATATATACTAGTCCTTTGCTCTTGCAATTATTGTGTCCGCGGACATTATATTTTAAGCATGTTACCGGACTTGTAAATGTTATTGTTGTGGCCATTTCAAAGCAGCACTTACATCGTCGATCATTGCATGGTTTGCTAAGTCCTCGTTCATGACGGTTTTGTCGGTTTTCAAGCATATTTTGAATTGTTCGTGCGCTTTTGAATCCAATTATCGGCCGCTTAATTAAGGATCGGCATACTGGGTCTACCTCTTTTATAGCTTCGGCAAGATCCTTGTTTAAATTCTCAAATTCCGGGTGGTAGTTCAAGGTCGCATAGAAAGCCTTTCCTTTTTCATTGGAATTTTTAGATAATTTGGTTAGAAGTTTAGTCCGACTGATTCGTCTAACTGACTCCAACTGTTTCCGTAGAGCTACTTTGCGGTATCCACGGCAATTCATTTCCTTGATGAATTTTTCCGCGTGTCTCTCAAATTCTTCATTCTTGGAACAGATCTTTCTGATCCTCCTGAATTCGTTCATGGTCACGGCCCTTTTTATAGCTATGGGCACACAACTTCTTGCATGTATTAAATATATTTAGCTAGGGGCAGCTAAACACTGCATAGAAAATGAAAACCATAAGATGAAAACGATAATTATTGAGGCAAATGTTCCTGACACGGCTAAGAGTAAACAAAGGGAAATGTTTTGGATCGGACAACTCATGGCAGACCAACAATTAAATGCCGAGCACATATATCACTTGCCGTGAATATATTATACTGCGAGTACCATCAAACTTACGATGGAGTGTTGTCTCCCAATTGGCACTTTGGTTGTGTACCTCTGTATCCAGGAATATCGTAGGTTTTCCGAAGTTACTCGTAAATTTTAGTTCGCTAGCTTCATTTAGTCTTTGTATAAATTCTTTTAATGCGTCTTCTCCATGGGTCCAGACAATGAATATGTCATCAATGTAGCGCAACCATACCAATGGTTTTAGTTATGCCGTTTCAATCATCCTTTCCTCAATTTCGGCCACGTACAGGCTTGCAAACACCGGTGCGACTGGGCTACCCATGGCTGTACCGATTTTCTGTTTGTAATACGAACCTTCGAAGCAGAAAAGGTTCGATTCCAATACAGTTTTGAGTAATTCTGTATATTTAGCACAATCTTGTTCGTCATAGTTATATCGAATCAGCCAATTGTGAATGCATAGAACGCCCTTAGTAAGGTCAATCGATGTGTATAATGATTCAACATCGAGAGTTGCAAGTATCGAGTCTTTAGATATCGATAGCTTTATTTCTTCGAACTTTCGAAGAAACTCGTCTGTACTTTCTAGATAAGAGCTCCGTTCTCTCAAAAAAATGACTCTCAGAAATCGGTCCTCTCTCTCGGATTAACGTTCGTACCTACACCCAAAGAATTTAACCGAATGAACATGATGAATAACTTACGATCCATCTCACATAGAATGCTTTCGAATGTCGATGAACCGAATATGGCAAAATTGCTCAGAAATAGAATTTGCAAAAACGAAGACATTCAGAAATACATAAAACTACAACCGAACGTACAAACCAAATCAAATCTAACGAATGAAGAACGAAAAGCTGTAAATGAATTGAAATTGCTGAATCATCTGGTATTCAAGCAAGCAGACAAAGGAGGCAAAATCATCTGTTGTATATATACAACAGTTAGAACAATGCGTCAATCAAAATCTAAAATAATCATCACGTAACTCCTGGTTCGACAAGCGGATGCTCAGGGTTGCATCCATCGTGCGTCTCTGTATGTAATCTACCGATTAACTCATTCTCTAGACGAAGTCAAACGTTTTTATCAATTACGTTGGTGTGTACGATACAATAACGGAAACATTCGCTCACACCATGTTCTATTGCATGACGTCATGCAATAGAACACGGTGTGAGCCGGAGTCCTTACAGCCAGAGTCCAAAGCAATGTGTGTTCTGCTTTTCCATCCCGCACTTCGAGCTTTAAATCGAGATATGCTAAGAGCATACAATCAGACGAATGTGACCGGATCTCTGTTTGCTCTCTTTTTCCGGTTCACTAGAACGCTTCGTTCAATATTTGTAAGTAGAAGATTAAGGACCAGTACATATCGTGTAAGAGATACAACAATTCCTGAGTTTTCATGCCGACCCTTTAATCGACCCATATGTAAGAGCTGCGCTATTTTGAATACTTCGAAATCTTTTCGCAGTTAGGTGACAAAACTTGATTACTGGCTTCAATCAAGCGCAAATTGCGCCACTTCACATATTATATACGATGTCACTTGTCGCCTATTTGCGATACAGTATGTTGGCGAAAAATCCAACGCACCTAGCATTCGAATTAACAACCGTCGTACTCACATTAAGAAAAGATTGGCGACAGATGGTGAAACTCGACCGTCGGTTTACGAAGTAAGACGTAAGAATGTATGCAAAACCGACAACATAGTCAATCTATCTTAGGCTTCCCTAACAGACGCTTAAAGATCTATTCTTTCCCGCGGTCTAAAATTTGTACCTAAACCACTCGAGTTCAATAGAATGGAATTTATAAATAAACTTCGAAGCACCATGAAGGGCATTTTTACGAACATCAAGGATCAAAATCTATGCGCTCTGGTCAAAAATAGAGTTCTTAAAAATAAAAATATACAAGAACGTATCGAAATGAAACCAAATGCTCGATCAACCGACTACAATTCGTTTAAGCCAGAACGCTCAGCTATCAAAGAACTGAGAAATAAAATACGTTTTATATACAAATAAAAGCCGATAAAGGCGGTAAGATTGTAGTGTGGAGGAAGAATGATTATGAATGCGAATGTATGAAGCAATTATCGACAAATGCGTATGAAAGTATAACAAATGAAGAGCACATACTCATTGTTGGAAAGGTAAACTTGGGTATAAGGAAACACCTAAATAAAGACATTGCAAATAAAATTATAGTTAAGGACCCACGACCTGGTAACATGTACTTATTACCAAAAATTAACAAAGATGTGACGCCATGTCCGGGAAGACCAATTATCAGCAACATTGGCACTGCTACTAAAAAGCTAGCAAAATGGCTACACAATGAACTTTACCCCATCCTAAAAAGAAGACCTTCCTACATAGAAAGCACAAATGATTTCCTGCGTAAATTTCACGAATTAAAGGTCAACATCCCTAATGATGCTCTTCTAGTAACGCTCGATATAGAGTCACTATACACATGCATAGACCAAACAAAAGAGGTGGAATGTATTTGCAAATAGCTAAAACAATCCCAATATACCGAACGAACGACTAAAATGTATACCGCCCTCTTGGAGCTAGGTTTACGATCAAATACATTTGAACTTCAAAATCAATTATTCGTGCAAAAGATCGGTACGGCGATGGGTAGCTCGGTTTCTCCAGTATTTGCCAGCTTGTACGTAGCTGACATAGGAGAAACATACATATGCGACACAACCCTTAAACTAATGGTTTGGTGGTGCTATATCGATGATGTCTTTGCCATATGGAAAAATGGTGCTGAGAGCTTACAAATATTCATCGATAACCTAAACAACATGATCGAACTTCAATTTACATATAATGTCCAAAATATTACAGCTTTCCTTGACACAGAGGTTTATAAAACAAATGGCTGACAAACAACACTACATAAAAAGTTCACCGGTATCCGAACGATTTTACATGCGCGCAGTTGTGTTCCTAAGAATGTGAAACGCATGATAATCAAGAATAAATTTATCAGAATACGAAAAATCTGCTCAACAGATGATGAGTTCAAAAGCATACTAACCTGCTGATAAATAAGTTCTTCATGGTTACAGAATAAAGATTGCCCGAAAGCAATAAACAATCGTTCAGAAAACAGACTGGGACACGCTCCTAGCCAAGAAAATTAAGAATCGTGAACAAAACTTGTTATATGTAGTCCTTCGACACCACCTGGCGCACGAAAATCTTCAACAAAACATAAAGGCAGCAAAATATAGTGTCGACAACGACTGTCAATCGTTCCTGCGAATTCCAAAAAAAACCTTCCGAAGCCCACACACACAACACGACATGCTGAGGAATTTCAAACCTTAAAAAAGTTTGATATCTAATAAACATACAACTATGAACGCTTTTACGCAGAAAGCTTAGCCCATGTATTGTGCTATAAAAAAATCGATAATGTTATTCTTGATTTGTTAAACGATTTATATATAAGTAGTACATATATATAATAGTAGTGCACGGATGTGCTGAGTAGACAACGGCCAGGAGTTCCTACAAAATACGTCATTCACGACTTTCATTTACCATGTCACTTCTAGACGACCAATGAGTACCCAACAACACTCATCAGTAGAATGAAGTACTCACTGGCCGTTTCGGTTGACTGTGTGACATTGTGAATAAAAGCGTTTCTGACACTTTGCTTAAATGACTGAGGCTTACGCTCTTAACCAGATCGAACTGCTGTGCGGACCATCCTTAAACACTAGGCCGAGGTTGTTGCTGAATTGTTGCTGCACTCGTTGGATCCTTAATGGATACGACAGGTATAATAGTAGTGCACGGATGTGCTGAGTATAAAAAAGGTCCAGGATTTCTTACGAAATACTGCATTTATACTAAATGTGGTGCTTGATAGACTGGAGATAGTTTCACGACTTTCAGTCACCATGTCACTACTAGAAGACCAATGAGTATCCGGAAACACTCATCAGTAGAATGAAGTACTCAGTAGCCGTGTTGGTTGCATGTGTGACATTGTGAACAATGGCGTTTCCGAACTTTGCTTAATTGTCTGAGGCTGACGCTCTTAACCAGATCGAATTGGTGTGCGGACCATCCTTAAACACTTAACTGAGGTTGCTGCTGAATTGTCGCTGCACTAAATGCATTTATACTAAATGATGTTGCTTGATAGACAGGACTTCGATTCACGACTTTCATTCACCATGCCACTTCTAGACGACCAATGAGTACCCGGCAACACTCATAAGTAGAATGAAGTACTCAGTAGCCGTTTCGGTTGCCTGTGGGACATTGTGAATAAAGGCGTTTCCAACACTTTGCTCAATTGTCTGAGGCTTACGCTCTTAACAAGATCATATTGCTGTGCGGACCATCCTTAAACACTAGGCAGAGGTTGTTGCTGAATTGTTGCTGCACTCGTTGGATCCTTAATGGAAACTGCAGGTTTTATATTAGTGCACGGATGTTCTGAGTAAACAACGGTCCAGGATTTCTTACGAAATACGGCATTTATACTAAATGGTGTTGCTTGATAGACTGGACTTCGATTCACGACTTTCAGTCACAATGTCACTTCTAGACGACCAATGAGTACCCGGCAACACTCATCAGTAGAATGAAGTACTCACTGGCCGTTTCGGTTGCCTGTGTGACATTGTGAATAAAGGCGCTTCCGAAACTTTTCTCAATTGTCTGAGGCTTACGCACTGAACCAGATCGAATTGCTGTGCGGAACATGATTAAATACTAGGCAGAGGTTGTTGCTGAATTGTCGCTGCACTCGTTGGATCCTTAATGGATACGTCAGGTATAATAGTAGTGCACGGATGTGCTGATTTAACAACGGTCCAGGATTTCTCAGGAAATACGGCATTTATACTAAATGGTGTTGCTTGATAGACTAGACTTCGATTCACGACTTTCAGTCACCATGTCACTTCTAGACGACTAATGATTACCCGGCAACACCTATCAGTAGAATGAAGTACTCACCGGCCGTTTCGGTTGCCTGTGTGACATTATGAACAAGATGAAATTGACAAAACTGGAGCACTTCTCGAACTAGTACTCAAAAACAACTGTTTTGAATTTAACGATAGATTATTTATACAAAAGAACGGGACTGCAATGGGCACATCGGTAGCGCCCGTATATGCCAACCTATATGTAGCTGAGATTGAGGAGCAGTATCTAAAAACTCGAAGAGTTAAACCTCAAGCTTGGTTTAGATACATCGACGACATCTTAATAGTTTGGCCATACAACATTGAAAGCTTACAAGAACTTGTAGCAGATCTAAATCGTTTTAGTGAACTAAAATTTACATTGGCCTTACCAGAAAGCAACAGAAAAAACGAACTTTTTAGATATAACTATTTACAGAGATGATCGCAGAAGGATTCAAACAACTCTGTATGAAAAGGAATCAAACGTGGCATCATATGTGCACGCTAGCAGCTTTCATCCACCAAAAACAAAAAGAACATTGATATACAATGAATTTATCCGCAGAAGGAAAATATACAGCGAGAAATCACAATTTGAATCAAGTAGTAAAATATTAATGGACCAATTAAAAAATAGGGGATATTCTCATAGGTAGTGCCTAACACAGTACAACAGAGTTAGAAAAATGAACAGATCAATTTTGCTGAAAAACCACAAAGAGGAAGCCTGCTCGGAGGACAATAAAAATATTAATTGTATTCTAGAGTATAACGCAGCGTTTGAAAATATTAACAAATTACTAAACACAAACAAAGATCAAAATTTGACCAGCATAAACAGAGTTAAGGTGTATTTTAAAAACAACAAAAACATTAAAAGTCAAATTGTACATTCAAAAATTAAAAATATGGCAGAAACGACGAAAAGTATGGGTAGCTCAGCTTCGTGTAAAGATAAAGGATTTAAATGTTGTGCGGATATAGTGAATGTTACAAACACATTTAAGAGTCAACACACCGGGTTAACGTACAAAACAAGAGGTAACCCTACTTGTAAATCAAAGAATATAATATATTTATCAACATGCAATGATTGTCAAAAAAAGTATATCGGAGAGAGCGGTAGACAATTAAACCTGAGAATGAACAATAGACGTGCTGATATTCTAAAGAACAAAATTGGATTTGATGGAGTGGTTAATCACAAAATTGAGTTTCCAAATCATATATTATCAACGCAAATTGTAAATGGAGGGTTTAAAAATATCTATGAAAGAAAACAAACGGAGCAATATTGGATACGACAATCATGAGTGATAAAATGCTAAATATGAACTGTAACCTTAAGAAGCATAACCAAAGGCAGATCCTATGTGGAATGTTAGACTGCAACTAAGTTAGCCGTTCTCCACAAAAATGTTTCGTTTTCTATAAGTAAATGTTCAAAATTATCACATAAAACAATGGTTTATTTAGATTACATTAGTATATAATAATAGTAAGACATACTTGGTCTGCGAATGAAGAATTACAGTATTTCGTCAGTATTCCAAGGCAGAGGAAACAATGCGATTCATCGGGAAATTTATCAAATTCGGTAACGTTATTCTGAATGAAAAATCCAATAACGACATTACAGAGGAAAGTAGGGAACACATACCAATTTAATACCAGAATCCGATATCCGTTTTTTACATAAACGGCATGTCCGTTCCAATATAGATTGTAACATCTGTGAAAGGGCACAACAGAACTTTGAAATATAAGGTATAGCAGTAAAATATTGAAGAATTTAAATAATATATACAGAAAAGAGTTTAAATGATTAAAACAATCTAAATTAATTATATAAATAGTTTAACTGATACATGACTAAATAAAATTAAAAAAATAAATATATTGTTACGTTGGTGACTACGATATAAGATTCGACATCAATGAAAATGATGGACATTCTGAACACATAGCTATTATACATGGTGAGATACACAGGCAACACGACATTATGAAGTTATCCTTAGCCGATCCTACTTTTTCAACGGTACTGTTGTGTTTACAAAATGGCAAGTGTTCATGTAAGGTAGGTAATTACGACCAAGAATTGCGTCAATATCAATCATTAAACGATTACTAGCAAGAAATATATGGTTGTTTGTTTTACAGAGATCGATTGGTTATACCGAAAGATTTACGCCGAAAAGTTTTGGATATGCTACGCATAAGTCATCAAGGTATGGAAAAGATGAAATCGTTAGCAAGAACTGTTGTGTTTTGGCCAGGAATTAACTCTGACATCGAGAAAGTAAGCAAAGATTGCACTGAATGTCGAGAAAATCTGAACAGGCCTGCTAAGGCACTAGTACATCAATGGATTGTTCCATCTAAGCATTGGAAAAGAATTCATATTGATCACGCTATAAATTTTCTAGGTAGAAATTGGCTAGTAATGATTGTTGCCTTCTCACGGTATCCTTGTGTACATATCGTGCCAAATACATCAACTGCCCAAACGATTCGAATTCTGGACGACGAATTTTCAAGATTTTGGTATCTTGAATATATTGTGTCGGACAATGCAACATCCTTCACTTCCCAAGAATTAAAAAGTTTTTGTGCGTCGAGAGGTATTAAGTTAATGAAGGGAGCACCGTATCATCCAGCCACTAATGGAACGGCAGAAAGATTTATTCAAACATTCAAACAATCAATGCGAAAAACGGAAGGATCATTACAAGGCAGACTTAATGAGTTCCTTATGCAGTACAGGAGAACACCTGGTATAAACGGATCATCTCCAGCTGAACTGCTATTAGGAAAACAATACGAACAAAAATTGATACTCTTGTCCCGATCAAAAACGTCAACCTTTAACAAGATGAAACAAATAAACCGCGTGTGGCGAATAGTAAAACTCACTCATTCTTCAAAGGAGACGATGTTCCGCTTCTCGACTTGAGACCAGGAAGTTCGATTAAATGGATGTTTGGTATTGTAATTAAAGTACTATGTCCAAGGACCGTATTGATTCGATCCAGGGGCAAACTTTTAAAGCGACATGTTGATCAACTAAGAAAGTTGAACGGAACACCCCTTCTAATTCACAATGAGTCTGATACAGACGATGATTACACAATTATTATCGATACAAACTCTAAGTTTATTGACAAAAATTGTGAAAATTTCAATCAAGAGACAAGTAAAGACCTACAATTCCCAAACAATACTACAATACCAGAAAATACTAGAATGAGCGAAGCGAACAAACAACTTCTTCAACCTCAATCAACGATTAGAAGATCGCAACGTACAAGGAGAAAACCTCGACTATATCTACAACCAGAATGGATATAGTACCAGCTTATGAAGAGAAGAGATGTTACGTTGCCTAATGTAATACTTCTATTGTAATACGTAAGCCACTGTATTTTGCATGCTAACACTTTCATGTAACGCCATTTGATTTCTATTGTTTAAAACGCTATATAACATTTTGATTTTGTGAAAACTTCTGTTTTGTGTGTTCACAATGTTTCTTGTTTAAAACATAACATATATAAATTATTATATTATCAAAAATAGATTAAAATTTTATGTGACAAACTATAATAAATAGACATAATAAACTATGAATAATAGTTTATTAAATAATAAATATGAAAATTTATTAATAATAAACTATGAAAATTGTAATTTTTTGTGTTTATTGTTAAAATATAATTGATCAGTAACTAAAAACAATTCAATTTTGTTTCTCAGAACTTTGCAATTTATTGTATCAATAATCTTTCCTCAACACAGCAAATCTACAATCAATCGGCGGCTCGTTCACGCTCGCCGACTCTACGACGCTTGGCAAGTACAAACTTACTTACAATGTTACCAAACACAATGGCTGACGATGGGCAAGACCAAAATGATATTATCAGAGGTAAGCTACCCTGTCACATCTGCCAGAGGGACATCGCCATGACAGCTCATGGATGCTTCCGCTTTCATAAGCTCAGAGGTTCAAGGTGTCCAGGTTCTGGCGAGGAATTCGGCTATTTTGACTATGCGTCCAAGGTCCAACCAAATGAAGCCAACACAGAAGTCATAACTCCAATATTAGCAATTCCAAGCGCTCGAGTCGACGCTTCGAACCGTCTATCATGTCTTCAATCATGTTGGCGCAGAGAATCAACAACAGTCATACGCATTCCGTACAAAGCAAGTGTTCTAGCAGCCACCCATTTCTGTGACAATATCAAGCATGCACTGCAGATCGGAGATGTCAGTTCATAGACAAAGTTGTTGATCTTCGCAAAATCATGCTACAGTGGCCCAATGCCCACAATATGCAAAGGTCAATATAAGCTCGAGAAGCCTATTTGCGAATCAATAAGAGCCTACGCGACAACCGCCTTAACGGATGTGCTATCCATGATATAAACGCCACACAAATATGCAAACCGTCAACTAAACGGCAATTCAGAAATCGCTTGTATCAACCTGGCTAAGCATTGGGAATTACGGTAAAGGAATCCAGCGTTTGGTTTCAGGAGGAATGGTCAGCCCATCTACACAAGCACGGACAACACTGCAAATACTACATCCCCTGACGTACAATATCTGGCAAAATCAGCTACTATCCTCACTTAATCTTATAGAACGACTTTCAAACAATCCGATTTCGTCTATATCTGTAGGCCGCGAGACCGTCATTGCCGCGGTCAACTCGTTTCCTTTAGCGTCGGGACAAGGATGCTTGCGGCTAAGATCGGAGCATCTCCAGAACATGATACGAGCAAATAGCGGCGGTTCGCTAGCAGAGAACCTGACGCATCTTGTCAACCACCTTCTGGCGGGACTAGTACCCTCTAAAGTGGCGCCTTACATTGCCAGCGCGAACTTGATCGCACTTCCCAAAAAGGACGGGGGTATAAGACCAATTGTCGTTGGCGAAACTCTACGCCGTCTCTGCTAAAAATGCATATGTCTCCAACTCCGCAAACGTTTCGCTGATCTCCTACAACCAACACAACTAGGGGTAGCAACCCTTAACGCAGTGGAAAGGATCATTCACAACGTCCGACGAATCCACGAACATCACGCCAACGACGACAACTAGGCCGGGGCAAAGATCGATCTTTCAAACGCCTTCAACTCATTGTCCAGTGCACACTTACAAGCGGCGTTCCGAGAGTACGTCCCGGAGCTCTTGCCATGGTTTGACTTTTCATACAAGTGCAAGGCACCCCTTCGTTTCGGCCCGCAAGACCCTCTCAATTCATGTGAAGGAGTCCAGAAGGGTGACCCGTTGGGCCCGTTCCTCTTCTCGTTGGCCATTAAGAATACGATTGAACACGTTTCTCATATCCCAGGAATAAACCTCAACATGTGGTACCTGGACGATGGCATAGTCGGCGGGACGCCTTCGGCAATCGCATCCGCACTCGGCTGGCTAGACACGAGTTTCAAGGCGATTGAATTGCACATAAACTGGCGAAAGACAGAGGTCATCGGCACGCCTGAAGCCATAAGCTCTCGCTTGGCCCTACTATTCGAGGTGGTTTCGGAAAACACCTCTAGAAACATGCACTTGTTAGGCATACACATAGGTGACGAGTCCTTCATAGAAACCCACCTGACAAACGAGATTTTGTCACTGATAATCCAGACAATCGATGCAAAAGCCAAGCTACCAGACCCTAAAGTCGGATACCTCCTACTCAAACACTGCGCTTCCTCGTCTAGGATAAACCACCTTCTCTGTTCAGTTGGTCCAAGGATTACAAAAACGTTTTGTCAGTCATTCGACAGACAAATCGCCAGCACCTTTCAGAAAATATGCGCGTGTCAATTACACGAAGCAGCGAAATCACAGATGACACTCCCGATTCGTCTGGGTGGATTTGGCCTTAGATGCAATGCGACGCACGTCCAGAGCGCATTTATACAAAGCGTGACGCAGGTCGGAGAAGAATACAGTCTGGATCCTCCACTTTTTCCTGGCTATTCAGAGGCATTAGCCACCCTTAGAACCACAGTGGGATCTCACTTCATACCGCCTACGGAGGGCGGTCAATCATCAACATCACGCTTGATTGAAAATCTCGCCTCGACACAGCTGATACAATCATCTAGCGAAATAAATTGTGCCCGACTACATGCAGTGTCGTGTCCAAAAGCTGGGGCTTGGCTTAGTGCTGTACAAAATGCGGCATCTGGAACGGAGTTAACACCCCCACAGTTATGTATTCTAGTCCGCATGTTGCTTTGGATTACTTTACACGAAAAGGATTATAGATGCGGCCGTTGCATGCGCAAAGCTGATAAGGAAGGCATACACTCGCTAACTTGCCAATACGCGGGTTACCAAGGACTTCGTCATAATGCTATTCGTTACGTGGTATTCGCAGCCGCACAATCAGCTCGGATAAATGTAGTTCTGGAAGTGCGAGATATTATCCCGGACCTACGTAAACGGCCGGCAGACATCCTATTTTATGAGGACCCTCCCTATGCAATCGACTTTGCAGTCACCTAACCCCAACAGACGGTATACCGTCACTCAGCTGCTAACGCACAGCTCGCCGCCGATACATCGTACGCTACTAATGTTAAAGACCAAAAGTACAAGAGCAGGGTCGAAGCAGCGGGGTATATATTCTCAGCCGCTGTAGTGGAGTCGTTTAGGGGATGGAATGAAGAGGAAAACAGGGTCATCAAACGGGTTGCAAATAACATGAGCCGGACAAGGAGTCAGATACGCCGTGACGATCACCCATTTATACCAGCGCATCTCTATTGCAATAATGAGAGGCCACGCCAAAAAATGTTAGCGTCACTTGACCAGATTCCAATAGTGACATTTGATGGTGGACACAAGGAAACATGTGAAACTGGGAAACGCCTTTTCGAGCCAGACTCTTGTGCTTCGAGCCGAACTCTTGATGTGCTGGGACAACCGGTTTGCAAAGACAACAACAAGAACCATGCCTTATTGAATGAGTACGACGAAATAATCCCCGTGTCATGCAGGACTGAGATAGTGTACTAAATTCTCGATATACTACCAATAATCCAGGCCAGCCAGATTCCTAACATACAAATAGTGCCTCAGCAACCTATCCAAACTATCATGATTATTGAACAGCCGCGTACGACAACTGCGAAGATCGATATCGACAATGTTGAGTCTTTTCCTGATCGTGACGAGGTGAGTCAGTCAATAGTGAACATTCAGACGATGATGAAGCTCGAAGGAGAATCTTTATTGAAAAACGCCGTCAACACTACGATGAGTATAGGATGGCCAAAGAGTTACTCCAACACTCCTTAAACGCGTCGGCGATGACGTCGTATTGTAACGAACAATTAATATTCTGAACCCAATTGCGGGTAACCCCCAATTTGTAACTTGCAATTATTTTATTTAATTTCCTCAACTTGACGTTGTTTTGTTGATATCAGTTAGTTATTGACAATCCGTCATGGAATATTTAACTTTATAAATATATACCTTGAATATATAACTTTGTATAAATATATAACTCATATATGTGAATATGATCAAATAACTGAGTCAACTTTTATAAACAAATTTATAAATAAAAATAATGATAAAAAAATACGGCTCAAAAAATTCTTTATCAATAATGGATCATTATCAACTATTAAAATAATAATTTAATAAAAATTATTAAATAATAATAAAAAAGTTTGAGATCTAATATACATACAATCCTCCAGCTTTCAAATCAAAGCACTAAAGCTTAAACACACAACTGACTTAAAGAAATTTGAGAGATAAATACATATAAAAAAATTATAAGTGTTCAAGCAAATTACACCGAACAATACAACCGAAATTACCAAAGTTGTACGAAACACCAAAATTGGAATGCTTACAGTTACATTATGCCACGTGGCAAGCCTTCTTCCACTATCAAATGATGTGCTTGCAACGGTCCCAATGGTAAGTGCAAGGGCTGCAGATGTGCAAAAGTGGACTCTCTATGTACAACATGTGCCGCCTCTGGCTGCGCTCGTAGAAGCACCATCGTGGATTCTTCCTCGATAATCAATGATCCGAATTCGGTCACCTCTTGTCCTACTGTCGTTATCAGGACTCCGGAATACTTGGCAGGGAATCAGCCCGAAGGATTTGTCGCTCATGATAATACTTTCACAGTTAATGCTGCGGCCTTTTACTATCAATCAGTCATACAATGGAGAGCTAATCTCGTCGTACTTCCTCGATGTTCAGGCAGCAACACAATTGTTGAAATCATCGCAAAATTTTACAGGTACGTGGTGCTATAAGACCGAGACTTCCGAAATGCGTTGAAAACCGATGTGGTATTTTCGCAATGCGTTCTGCAATCGTTCAACTCGAGCAGGATATCAGACATACGAAGAGCCCTGGAACGGCGACTTGCTCTTTGGAATCAGGCAAAGTTCTCTGAAGTTTTTGGCGAGGCTAGCTATTTGCAACAGCAACTTAATCGTAAAAATATACTGAAAACTCATGACTAAGGGTAAGTTACGTGCAGCAACAGCTGTTCTGGAAGATGTTTTTGCCGGTACACTCAAACATGATTCCTCAATTGACAGCGTACCATTCAAGGAAATTTAAATGTATTTTCATCCCGAGGCGATCTAGCCAGCAAGAGAGATACTACTAAATAAGCCAATGCCCCGCTCATGTCGGCATCACCACACTAGATTTGTAATTATTGATGAGGATTCAATAGTCAGAGCAAGCAAAATAACAAAGGGTTCAGCTGGCCCTTCTGGTCTCGACGCGTCAATGTGGCGACACATGCTGACAGGATTCGGAGAACACTAAAATACCTTGGCCAAAGCCCTTGCTGAATTTGCTGTAAAATTAGCATCCGAGCCTATTCGTCGTATATGTCTTGAGGCGTTTACGACCAGCAGGTTAGTAGAAAAAGACTGGTTGTGTCTGACCGATTGGCGTTTGTGATGTTGCAAGGCGCATCGTATCAAAGGTGATATTGAGATTAATTCGGGAAGATTTGCAAGACGTTGCGGGATTAGAGCAATTGGCAGCCTCGCAGAGGAGCGGGATCGAATACGCTACACATTCCTTGCGCAAATGTTTCGAATCCAACCCAGACTGTTGTGTACTTGCTGTTGATGCGTCAAACGCTTTTAACTTGATTAATCGAAAAGTCGCACTGGCCAATATGAGATATATAGCACCTGCTTTGTCGACTGTGCTTAGTAATCTATATGCATCACCGGTTCAGCTTACCCTTGGTGGTGATAGTATATATTCGCACAAAGGCTTTACACAAGGAGATCCACTTGCGATGGCCGGCTTCTCAATGCCTATTCTCCCTTTAATTGAAAACATACGTCAACAGGTTCCTGGCGTTACCTAGAGATGGTATGCAGATGATGGTAATTTTGTCGGGAAATTTGACGACTTGAGGAAAGTGTGGTCCATTCTCTTAGAGCTTGGTCCTAAGTACGGTTATTACGTAAACGCATCTAAAACCAAATTGCTAGCAAGAAGAAGCAGTAGAGTTGACATCTCTCTTTCATCCGCTGATGTCGAACTGTCCACATCTGGTATTAACATTCTTAATGTTCCCGTCAGCACCACACAGTACGAATGCAATTGCACGGAATTAGAAGTAGAGCGCTGGTCTAATCTTATTAATCGTCTGACACACGTCGGAGAGATAGATCCACACGTTGCTTACACCGGATTGGTTCGTTCGATGCAGTTCAAATGGACGTATTTCATGCGCTCAATGGAATCCAGCCCTTCTCACACAGACTGTCTGTACAAATCTATCAACGAAAGGTTCGTTCCAGAATTTATCGACGAAGAGTAGACGAAGACTAGATGGCGATCTTAACTTCTCCGATAAGCGATGGTGGTCTTGGCATATGTGACCCAAGGTTCTCTGCACACCTGAAATTCGTCTGTTCTTCGAAAATATGCGATACATATGAAACCGGAGAAACTGGAAACACTTTGCGCTTACTGCAAGACCGCATTATAAATCTGGCTTGTGTAGAACGACGCAAATTGCGTATCGATAGATTACAGCCAAGCGAGGCTAGACTTGGTCTGGTCACAACCCAAATCATATCTCATGCCTCCAGGGATGGCGCCTTCTCGTGGTTAAGCGCCCTACCTGTAAGGAGGGAACGCTACCACCTAAGTCGCAATGAATTTATAGATGCATTCTGCGCCCGGTACGGTTGGACACCCAACGAATTGAGTAAGAACGTCTGCGCTTGCGGAGATAGCGATAATATCAGCCATGCCCTTTCCTGCAAACGAGGAGGATTGCCATCAATCCGGCACAATATCGTGCGGGACTTGCTCGCGCAGGAGCTTACAACAATATGTCATGGTGTTGGTGTCGAACATGAGCTCACTGTTGTCCCAGCTGAATTTGATTTCGAAGCTTCGACGACTACGCGCGACAGAGGTGCACGTTTGGACATTGTATGCTCGGACTTCAGAGCAATCGATTTGAGCGGACGTTTCTAGACGTCACCATCTTCAATATTCACGCTCAATCGTATGCTTGTGGTGTCGCCGCATCCGTGTTTGCCAGCAATGAAGCAAGGAAAAAGGAGAAATATAGTGAACGCTTTGTGAGTCTTGAGCGGATCAGATTCGTGCCTCTCGTATTCTCCACGTCGGGTGGTATGGGCGACGAGATGAGACTATTTCTGAAATCACTAGCTGCGATTAAGGCGCAGCGCTCAAGACAGCAATATTCCGAAATTTTGGCACTTATGAAAAAAATTTCGTTTGCAATTGCTCGATCCTCTCCTGTTTGTCTAAGATCGCATCGTTCTCGCTGTGGCATGCCTGTAGAGTATTTTCCTATCAGCACGCGTCCAATCACAGAATAATGACAAGATCATAATTAACTGCACAAAGGCCCATTTGAGGGAACCGAAGATTGTATAAAATTACAATAATATTAAATAATTATAAATAATTTAATAATTTTATATAAGATTTTCAAACTTAAATCAAGTTAAAACAACTTTTAAGAGATAATAAGCTAAAATATCTAAATTTAAAAAATGAAGTTTTTCTAAAAATATCAACTGTTCAATAAATCAAAGATTAATAAACGATTATGATAAATTAAGTTGTATAATAAACAGTTATTGTAATACAAAATACTATAATCGGATAATAAATGATAAAACTAATAATAAAAATTATACTACTTACCAACTACTTACAACTACTTACCAACTACTTACAAACTGGCCCACCATCCACATCCGCATCAAACTCCGCCTTCTTCTCATTACTTTTCGTCTCATCGCTGTCGGCTCCCCATCGTTCATCAACCTTCCTTTCTTAGACGATACTCGCCCCACCTCGCTATCGCTTCGTTCCTGTCATACCCTCTTACTCCACGTTCCTAATTACCCCAACAACTACGGTCTTCGATCCTTCCTCGTCGCCGCCTCACTCGCCTGGAATCAACTCCCTCTCGACGTCCGCCGCGCTCCCTCTTTTATCACATTCAAACACCTCCTCCGTTCACACCTTCTCGACGCCTGATTCACAGTTTTGTTTTTGTTGTGGTCATGTAAGCGTGCGCTGGCACGCATTTGCCACGTTAAAATAAATCTTTTTTTTACAAGTCCAGCTCATACAAGACTAACTAAATTGGTTTAATTAACTACATTGGATTACCAACTACTTACAAAGAGAGAGAGCAAAGAGAGGTCATACAATAATTACAATATTGGACAATGAACGAGGAAATGGTAAAAAAATCAACAAAAAAATCAGGGCATTTAAGTCTCCGGATAGAGTGCGTTAACGAATATTGTGATGTATGGAGGACTGTCAGTGTTTTATCTAGTAAAAAAGATACATTCACTGATAAAAAATTCTTCTGCGGTTTCTGTTGTGCTGAGATGTTCAGTAAGTGTTCTTCGTCGTCGAAACTCACATCAACGAACAATGACACAAAGACCGCAGTGACCTCTGGAAATTCAGAAGCGGTGACTGGTCGTAAATTGGATGCGCTCACTACCGATGATGCTGATGATGAGTGTCACATAGTGTCTGGTAATCTACCGGACTTATTTATCGTCACAGAATACACTTGTTCAAAGAACAACGATACTATATTGCGACATACCGATTCGGTATTTGAAGAGAGGTTAATACAGAATATCGCCACGGCAAGTTCAGTACGGGTACATGAGAGTTCACGTGAATCCAACGAAACTCCTGACAATTTTTTAACCGACAAAAGAATAGAGGCTGAGATTTACAAACATAGACGAACTGAATCATCAAATAGTGGGGATTTAAATTATGAACTGCGAAAGACTGTAACTTCATGCGATGCAATTGTTGATGACGAGGGCAATTCCTCAGGCAGAGCAGCCAATATAAGAAAAGTAAGGATTCGGAATTACGACAGAAGTATGAATGTTATTTTGAGTGGAATTGAAGAGTCGTGTATGATCAATTCCCAAGTAAGAGTTGATGAAGACGTTTCTCGTGTGCGTGCAGTATTTACCAGACTTCTTAAGGAAGATGATAAGAATGTAGCTATGAAGCTGCAAGTTCGGAGTTTGATTCGACTTGGGAAGCGTACAACAGAGAAACCTCGCTTATTGAAGGTCGTCTTGAGTTCTGCTGACCACGCTAAGATGTTGCTTCATCGTGTAGTAGAAGCAACATCTTATAGTAGAATCTTTTAATCTTTAAAAGATTCTACTATAAGAATGCTGAGAAACATTAATTTTGATGAGCGTTTGAAATTGAGGAAGGCTCGCGAGGAGCTACAGGGTAGAATAAGCAAAGGAGAGACGAATCTATGCGTAAGAAATTTTCAAGTAGTTCGGTGGCGACCATCAGTAGTACGTTGGACCCCGCTTCTCCCAAATTAGAGTATGGGTTTTATTCTGATTCCAATTTTGATGATTTAATTGATTTTTCTGAGGTATATGATAAAACTAGCAAAACCTTTACGTCATCAGAGACTCCGCTTCATATTGATTACTCAAACGTTAGAAGTCTTCGATCTCAATTTCCTTTCTTGCTCGGCCATATTGCTGATAATCTTTATGATATATTCTGTATTTCAGAATCTTGGTTACATTGTGGCATCTCTGATAATCTGATTAATGTTGTAGGTTATAAGTTAATAAGTGCGGATCGCTTTCCTGGTATGCGAGGTGGAGGAGTTGTAGCATTCGTTCGACACGATCTCTCAACATCAAACATATCATATCTTTGAGATTCCGAGTGGTCATATGAGTGTCTGTCTTTTACTGTTAATCATCATTTGTTAAAATTAAATGTTTGTGTTGTTTATAGATCTCCAGCTTTCGCTTTGATAACAGATCGGCTTAAGGATTATTTATCTAATTTTTGTTCATCCCAACGATTTGTCCTTTTAGGTGACTTCAACCTTCCGAATGTAGATTGGAATATGAATGGGTATCAACCCTGCTCAGGCGTATCAAAACAATTTCGTGATTTATTTATTGCTGACCTACTTTTAGTGCAACATTGTAGACAACCAACTCATGTCAACGGTGCTACTCTAGATCTTGTGTTTACAAGATGTACTGGAGATATCGACAGTATTGCGTATTATCCTCCTCTTAGTAACAGTGATCACTGTGTTCTCTCCGTTAAATTAGTGTCCAAGACGGTTGTAGGTCAAAATTGGGTTATCCAAAACGAAATTGGACTCGGGTGGATACCCAACATCTCTTAGCTAATTTCTATAACATTTTGTATCGTAGTTATAGGGCTACTACTGTTTCAGATCTGCTGACCATTCTTTATGACGTTTTCTTAAATTTGTCAGATAAGTTCGCTCCGAAAAGGAGAACTTTCATTAAGTCCACTCGCCCTCAGTGGTTTGATCATGAACTTCGTGCAGTGTTGAAACTGCGCAATGCCCTGTGGGCTACTACTCAAACCCATCCTGAAAACTTAGATAGGTATCGGTACGTGCGCAACCTTTGCAATAAATTGAAAATACATAAGCGAATAGCATTTGAAGATGGTATCGCAAATTGCATCGGAAATCAACCAAAGCGTTTTTGGTCATATGTAAAAGGTTCAAGGCTACTTCCCTCTAATACAGCATTCATTACTTCAGGTGAATATGTTTATTCTACTGAGTCTGAAATTGCTGAATGTCTAGCGGACAGCTTCCATTCTCCGTCGACTATTGTTTCGGATATTTAATCTTTAAAATGGTATCCCATTCACAATATTACTCATAATCTCGTTCAGCCAATCAGTGCATCTGAAGTATTGCACCTAATCACTAGGCTTAACCGATTTGGCTCTCCTGGTCCGGGTGATATTTCACCTTACCTAATTAATGCGGTTGAACCTGCCGTAAGTAGTGTTTTAGCTCATATATTTTTATTTAGCCTGATCAATTCGTGGATTCCTGCAATATAGAAGTCTTCTATTGTTGTGCCAATCCCTAAAAAACAGCCAGCAACTGCTTGTTTAGATTTTCGCCCTATCAGTTTGACCAGTGTTCTCTCTCTAAATTACTAGAACGAGTTATTGCCAAAAGGCTATCGAGCATCTAAATTTTAACAGCATTCTTACTGACTCTCAACACGGATTCAGACAAGGCCATTCATGTCTATCTAACTTGCTTACCGCGAGAGAGAGTTGGATGGAAGTACTAAGCTCAAGACTTTGTCTCGACGTCGTATTTCTAGATTTTTTGAAAGCCTTTGATCGTGTTCCACATAAAGGTATTGTGTCACTCTTAATTCACTACGGCGTCCCTTGTGTAATCTGCTCTTGGATTGAAAATTTTCTTTCATTGCGTACGTTTAAGGTAAGAGTTGGTGAGTTTTTATCTGCAGAAAGAAGTATGTCTACAGGTGTCCCTCAGGGTTATGCATTAGGTCATCTATTATTCATCACTTTCCTTAACGATTTACTCTTACGTATTGAGAACTCTCACTTGGCATTCGCTGATGATCTTAAAATTTGGACTGCTATACGAGATATTGATGACTGTAATTCTTTACAGGCAGACTTGGATCGCGTTCATGATTGGTGCCGCTCTACTGGATTACATCTTAACGTTGATAAGTGTATACTTATGAGGATGGGTAAAAAATCCAGTAATTTTACATATCATATCGGAGATGTTCTTCTCACTGAAGTATCACATCATAGGGATTTATGAATTATCGTGCAGGCATCATTAAAAACTAAACTTAATAGTGAAAGAGCAATAAAAAGCGCTACTCGTGCTCTATATATTGTAAAGAACTCATTCCTTAAGATTACCACGAATGTCTTTAGAAATTTGTTTAACACGTTGGTTCGTCCGCATTTAGAGTATGCAATTCAGGCTTCTTTCCCGGTCACCAAACAAGAAAGGACAGATATTGAGTCAGTCCTAAGGCGATGTTCTCGTTTATGTTCGAATGCGAGAGTGGATTACGCATCTCGATTGGATATTCTAAGAATTCAACTGATGTCATCACGATTTTTGTTTCTTGACTTAATAGGAATGTATGCACTTGTACACCGGTTGGACGGTTATCCGAGTGGTTCGATCACATTACGTTAATCGATTTTGAGAGGTCACAGCAAAACTGTCTATAAAACAAGGCATGGTAGGTATCCAAAGTGTTGGAGACTGTCGCACAGGGTACTTAATATTTGGAATTCTCTGCCTGAGGAAATCGCTTCCGCCCGGAGTCTGCATTTGTTCAAAAAATTATTAAAGACATGGATCATCAAGAAGACGAGAAACGAGTCATGGACATATTTGCAGTGATTTTTATTTTTTTTTTGCTTGTTGACTTCTTTTTCTTCATTTCTTATTTTTTAGTTTTATCATTTTTTAAACTGTGATCAGGCAAAATAGCCTTATGGCTAAGCCTTGTAAGAATACTAATAATAATACGCTGACCACAATATTTTTTTATTTTACGTTTGAAATTTGTTGAAAAATTCTGACTGACAAATTTGACTTCTCCGCTTGGGAATCATCTAGCACTCGAAGTTAAGAGATGTATCTACTCAAATGTGTCTCTACTAGACCGAGGAGCTCGTAACAAAGCTGAAGACGCACTAACTAGTTTAAGATATACCCTTCTCTTGATTGTATCACAATTTATTAGACAATTAAATTATTAGATACTTCGTTGTTTGTGATAAGCCAACAGGTGAATTATTAGACAATCTATAATAAAATAACAATTAATAAGTTAGTCAGTTAATCTGTATTGAATGTACAACAATCATCCCCTTTATAGAAATCCTTCAGATACTGTGGAGGTCTTCGTACTCTTCTTGGTCGTTCGACGTGATCGGTCCTCGTTGACTGTTCGATTAATAACAAGGTGTCACTACTGGTCGATGTGTTTTGTTCCTCCTCCGGTTCAGATCTGTTTGGCTGATTTACAAGCTTATGAATGGTCAGGGAGTCATGTGGCGGTTGTGATACGTAGCACGGCTCCATGATCTCTGGCGTAGCTGGAGCATTGTTTTCAGTACTTTGATTAATACCCTCGTCATCGATCTCGATTTCTGACACAGGCCAAGGAGCGAAATCTCGTATTGAAACTGTAGATATGTGCCCACTACTAAGTCTGACCACCGCATAACTTTGATTAGATTCCAGGAGTTCAGCGTGAGTTATATGCGGAATATATTTACCTCCGTCCCTCTGCATACGTCGGACAAGAATTGGTCCTGGTAATAATAATCACAACCTTAATGATTTTCCCGTTGATGACTCTCGGTCGTATGCAAACAGTCGCTTGTGATGAATTGAGTTAGTAGCAGTGCATAGTAGAGTTCGGAGTGAATTGAGAACTTCTGGTAGCACAGACTCCCATGATCCGATGGGCAACTTAGCATCAATCGTGGCCAACTGTACTGCACGCCAAATGGATC
Organism: Pomphorhynchus laevis; assembly: GCA_012934845.2. Lineage (NCBI taxonomy): Eukaryota > Metazoa > Acanthocephala > Palaeacanthocephala > Echinorhynchida > Pomphorhynchidae > Pomphorhynchus > Pomphorhynchus laevis. Next base: position 199,753 of record WNNJ02002338.1, read on the forward strand.
CATTTAAACGTTCACACTGTCCATTGCCTCTGGGATTGAATGTTGATGTATTGATTGCCGCAATATTTGATGTAGATGTAAACTGCTTGAATTCCCGCGACATAAACGCACTTCTCCGGTCGGAATGGATCGACTTCGAGATAAACGTCCCAACAGATAATGACGCCATTCCCGGATCGATTCAATGATAGCTAAAGATTCTAAGTCGATTGCCGGATGTCGTTTCTCTGCTTTAGATAGTACGCGTGAAAAGAACGCGAATGGTCGACCACGTTGACAGAGTGTTGCAGAAATTGCAATTTTCGACGTATCCGTCTCGACTTCGAACGGCAGTTCTTCGGTTTTGTATGCATGAGCCACTTTCAAGAATGTTGAAGATTGCAGTCGTGTTTTTGTCGATCTTTACCCACAACTATTACATCGTCTAAATACGTAAACACTCCTTGTACATGTTCGTGTTGTATTAAAGAATTAATCACTCGTTGGAAGACGGCTACTCCATTGGTTAGGCCATAGGGAATACGTTTACATTGATATAACCCACCTCCCGCTTCAAACGCCTTGTATTCTCGTTCTGTTTGGAGAATTGGTATTTGGTTGTATGCGTCCTTCATGTCCATACATGTAAATATTTTGAACGTTGACAACTTGTCGACCAGATCTAATAAAGCCATCCGTGCCACATGGTTTGACATCCAATGCCTCTTCTCAAAGTGTCGACTCCGACATGCTTTTCGAGTCTATCACTGCTCTCTCAGACGTGATTTCCGCTCGATCACTCCGTATTTCAGTGATACCAATCTTGCTCATCGTCGGTCTCATCTCCACCTACTACGTACCAACGAAACCTTCAACGACAACTAACGATAACCATCGACAACCATCCGCTTGACAATTATCGACAACCATCGACGACATCTGCTCGCTACTTACAACTAACGCGAACTACTTACAACTAACGACTTGCAGACTAACGGAATTTAAACATTCTTGATTATAACTAACTAATTAACATTTTATTATGGCAAAGAGAAAGCTAACTAAACATGTCGGCCAGCAACTCAAGTCCGTCAAGGAAGCTTACATCGAAAAGCAAATTGGATGCGACAACAAGAACTGCAATGTTTAAACTCACGTTGCCATTCCTTTCACTGACGAGAACAACGTTTCAAATCGGAATTTTCTCTGCGGCTTCTGTTGTGCTGCCCTCGTAGGTAAGCTAATGAAGAATGACCACTCAAACGGTGGAGACGTTCTGAACGCTAACAAAACAGATTTGTGCTCAATAAATAAACTTGATGATATCTCTCAGTCGACTCAGACCGCTGTTATACCTGGGGAACATCAACAAACGACTACTGCCTTAGCCTTTCGATTACTGCCTTAGCCTTTTCGCCAATTCTCCAAATTCCATCATCCTACCCCTACAACGAATAATCAACACCGCCGTTCGAGTGCTCTTTCGTCTCCGTCGCTTCGACCACACATCCACATATTTTGCCCAACTCTCCTGGCCCACCATCCACATCCGCATCAAACTCCGCCTTCTTCTCGTTACCTTTCGTCTCATCGCTGTCGGCTCCCCATCGTTCATCAACCTTCCTTTCTTAGACGATACTCGCCCCACCTCGCTATCGCTTCGTTCCTGTCATACCCTCTTACTCCATGTTCCTAATTACTCCAACAACTACGGTCTCCGATAAAAAATAAGGCTGTAGGAGCTGATAAACCAGGACGGTATACAATGGCGAGATCTAGAGTGATCGGGTTAGAATAACGACAAGTGAGCAATTCAAAAGAGCAAGGACTGAAATGGGTATTGATTTTGCGAAGAGACGCTGGGTGACGCGCGAATGCGACGATGCCGCCATGATTAGAGGATTTAGAAGGGCATGAGCTGAGGGGGCGGGCGGATTCGACTAGGGAGCAACCGGCAGAGAGCAGACGGCGAATGGAAAGGTCGTCGGAATCTGAGTGCCAGGATTCGGTGAGGCAGAAGAGATCGATGGATTGCTTGGTGAATAGGTTGAGGATAAGATCGGATTTATTGAGAATAGATCTAGTGTTGAGGAGACCGAGGCGGAAACCGTGTGCTGTGGCGAAAGAGACTAGTGGAGAAGACACATAGGAGAGATGGAGCGCCATCGAATTTTTGGACGGGTGTGGACAACTTGAAAATTTCCGTCTATGTTTCGGATGGCGAGTGATGTTTCGCCGTTTTCCTCGCGACGGCGTTTTTCCATGCGGGCTGAAGAGATTTGAGCGATTTCGGAAGGGGCGCGATCGGGGAAAATTCGAGTGGTTGAAGATGACATGAGTTTGAATCGTTGAGAGAGGACAGAAGACGCGTGAGAGCGATGCTTGAAAACAATTTTTAGGAGAGGGGGCTGGGAAGGATTAGATTGAGAAGATTTGTTTAGACGGATGAATGCGACAGGAGAAATGTCCTTGAAAAAGGATGGTTTATCCGCAGGAACAATAGACGAGAGGATGGATCTGAAGGCGGAAACATCGTGGTCCAGACGTGCTTGTGGAGATAAGAAGTTAGAAGGCGTGATATTAGTAACAATGACGCAACGATCGCGAGAAGCAAAGCGCTTCCGTAAAGGAGGACGACTGACGTGAGTAGGTGAGATCACGATAGAAGAGCTGGCAGTTGATGATTTGGAGGGATTTGGTTTGACGACGGGAGACAGAGGATAATGATAATAAAGAGGGTGGCAAGCGATGTGAGGAAAGGTTATGAGTGGAAGGATAGTGGAGGTTGGTGGAGGTGATTTTGATTGATGGATGCAAGTTATTGAGAAACGAGACAGGAAGGACGGGACGTGGGGTGTCGGGGAGTGAAAATACATTAGTTGTAACAATTTGCGGCTCCGTCACTGTCTCGGTAGATTTATCATAAACTTGACAAAATCCATCTTGCTGCGATACAATTTGCGGCTACTTTACGGTCTCAGTAGATTTATCAGAAATTTGAGAAATTCGATCATGCTGCGTTGCCATTTCCAATTGCTCTAAGCGTTTTTTTAACAAGTTGATTTGTTTCGCCGCACAGAATCTGCAGTAGAACGGTGGCCCGCCGCAAGTTTCCTGACCCAAAGCACAATTATGTGTTACTGATGTCCAGATTTGACAGCCGCTAGTGGAGCATTCCACTTGTATGTTCTCGAGCTTGCCGGTTTTATCGGTATCAACAGAGACTGCTCGCTTGGCTTTTGGTAGATTTTTCTTCTTGGCTCCCATTAACTGTAGGTTGCGATAGTTTACAATTTTTAAAACTGCGCTCCTTGTTGTGTGTTTAAGCTGTTTAAATTTTTTGTTTGTGTATTTATGCTGTTAAAATTTTTCGTTGAGCGGAGCGAGTCGATCTGAATCTGATTATAATTTGTGTATTTACTTTAGATCTCAAACTTTTTAAAGGTAAAACTTTTCTAAAATGTATGTTTATAAGAACATATATGTTGCTTATACCCATAGGAGGGGTTTGCTAATTTTGGTACAGTCTGATTGCGAGTACCGTTAATCTGCTGACTTGCTAAGCATTTTTTCGTTTCTGCCTTCTTTGTCCTTGTCATCGATTGTTGTGTCCATTCGCTTCGCTCGTTGTAATCGAATAATTGTGTGTTTAAGCTTTGTGTTCGTTGGGCTTGCTTGTAAGTAGTTATGTGTATTTAAGCTTGTAAAAGTAGTGTGTGTTTAAGTTTATATCTTTGAATGGTTCTTTTAATCGAGTAATCAAGGTCGTCTTTGTAATTAGTGTAATCACTTAATCGATACTGATTGTTCTGTGTGTTTAATTGATTGTATGTAGTTAATTATCAAAATAGTTTGAATATATTTAGTCTTATACAATTTAGGAGAAACCATATGTACTTTTAGCTTTGATGGCTACTAATCCAGATGTATTTACTGATCCAAACTTGGGCTCGCCAGGTTGATGAACGAGTTACTGATCAATAATATTTTAATATTTAAAATAAACAAAACATAATAATCCTAAATCAAAATTAAATAAATAATAAAATAAATTAGAGAGATAAAATAAGATACAAATATACATACACTGTATGTCAACAAGTATAAATCAATTTCAAAATTTTCATTAAAAAATGGGGAAACGAAGGAAAACGACAAAATCGACTGTGAATGATAATGGATCCCAGCATTATTTAGAGTGTACACTCTAAATAATGTACTCTTTGTCGTTGTACACTTTTATGCATGCGATTTCTGTGGAGTGATTAGAGCTGAAAGCGGATTGGAAAGGAGGGTACAGATTGGATGAGGAGAGATAAGCGTTGATTTGTATTAAGATTAGGCATTCTAATTGCTTAGAAAGAGTATGGAGTAGTGAAATGGGGCGATAGCTAGAAGGAAGGGAGGGGTCGAGCGATTGTTTCTTAAGGAGGGGACGAACGATTGCGGATTTCCAGTGTGAAGGGAAGATACGACTGCGGATGGAGTCGCCTACTTGGTCACAATTATATGCTGAAGAGACGACGATTCTGCAATAAACGAATATCAACAATCCATGATAGAATTGCACCTATCTGGAATGGTCTACCTGCTGTGACGATAAATGGTAACCTGGGGAGTTTTAAACGACAATTGCGAAATTAACACAGGATGCGTTGTCGTCATGCCTGAATTACACATTATTTCGTTTATTTATTTAATTGTTTTCTTCTGTTTTCCCTTGTGAACCAACATGCTCGAGCTGTTCAAGCTCTTTTTGTTGTCGAAAATAATTTTTTTAATGGAAAAATTTATTTTACTAAAACATACAGTCGAGGTTACCCGAAAGTGTGCCCAAAAAAAAGGTAGTTTAATAATAATTTTTTAGGTCTAATTTCAGACACCAGGCGTTTGCTTTTGTTAGCGCTACACCTATACGTTGTTGCAGCGAACATACATTTTTGCCATAGGAGGATAAATCGCTCACTGATGCGAGAGTTGCTAGTCTCTTGATGAAAGCACTTGCCTTCTTTGCTAGTCCGCCTAAGGTGGAAATTACGAACGGAATAAAGGTTCCTTTATTCCGTTCGTAATATTACTATTTTATTGTCGAAAATATTTTTTTAATAATAATTTATTATTATTATATTTGTCTTATATTTGGTTATATTAAGTTATATACACAAATTACAATCTAAAGTAAATACAATAAAATAACATACATATACAACAGCCGTTGACTACGACGCACGTTGCCATCCGTCCTTTACAAACAATTCGCCCAGTCCGTGCTCGAAATCGTCATACTTCTGTCATGACAAGGGGTAAACCGAATTCCATTGTTCGGTGTTGCACTTGTAACGGTCAAGCATCGAAATGTAAGGGCTGTCGATGCGCTAAACAAAACCTTGTATGTTCAAATTGTAGAGCAACCGATTGCCAAAACAAACAGAGAGATACCATCGGAGTTCAATCAATACCCTTAGCACCGGACGTTTCACCAGCTGCTCACGAACAACAGATCGATACGGTTGAATGCGTCGACAAAGGTCAGTATCTACGCACTACTGAATCTGCTAAACGCTCTCAACCGCATGTTCATGGTGATCCTAACCCTAGCATGTCTGTAACAGATGATACCAGGTCACAATTGCCAATCAGCTACTATCAGTCAGTGATTCAATGGAAGCCAAATCTCATGATTCTACCTCAATGTGCAGCAAGTCATCAGTTTGTCGATACACTCACTTCTTTTTATTCGAAAGTTGCTTACAGCCAAGATGATGAGGAATCCGCGTTTAAGCTAGTTTCTGTCTTCCCTCAATTAATTCTGCAAAAAATTAAGTCTAAGAAAATTTCAATTATACGGAAAACCTTAGAGCGTAGATTGTCACTGTGGCAAAATTGTCGATATATAAAACTATACGAAGAAGCCATGTATCTTCAGGTGGCCTACAATCAATCAACAAGGAATGGATCGACTTTGGATTGGAAGAAGCGTTTCAGTGGACTGATGACTCAAGGAAAAATTGCAGCAAGCACCTCTGTGCTTTCTGACCAGGTGTCGACTGGAGTTTTATCACCATATTCTATTATTGACGGCAGAACTGTTGAGAGTGTGCTCAATGATTTTCATCCGATGCCATCCGAAATAAATGAAGACGTATTGCTGTCGAAGCGATTTCACCGAGCTGCATACCACCACGAAGTTCGATTCAGAGCAATTGCTGATGAATGTATCATACGCGCATTTAAAAAGACAAAGGGTAGTGCTGGGCCGTCTGGACTTGACGCATTAGCATGGTGTAATTTACTGACTCGTTTCGGAAAACAGTCGCTTTCTTTGGCACGAGTACTAGCAGATTTCACTTTTAAGTTAACAACCGACAACATTGCGCCTGGTGTTCTTGATGCGTTTGTTGCTTGCATATTAATAGCATTACAAAAAAAAGAAGGGGGTGTTAGGCCAATAGGTGTATGTGAGGTAGTGAGGCGTATTGTATGTAAAGCCATACTTGAGGTAATTCGAGGGGATATTCAGGAAGCTGCGGGGTGCGACCAAGTATCAGCATCACAACGAGGTGGAATTGAGTACGCCATTAGCTCAATTCGTGAAACGTATTGTCATTTCGAGGATTGTTGCGTCCTCGCCATCGACGCTTCGAACGCATTCAACACATTAAATCGCGCAGTATCACTCCATAATATTCAATATGTTTGCCCATCGCTATCAAACACTTTGAATAATATTTACTCGAGGCCTACACAACTCGTTCTTTGTGAGTCCAGCTTATTCTCATCCGAAGGATTCACTCAAGGCGATCCATTGGCAAAGGTCGCTTTCTCAATGGCATCGCTGCCACTCATCGATATAATTGCCCATGAAGTACCTGGTATAAATCAAAAATGGTTCACGGATGATGCGAATTTTGCTGGAAAACCTCAAGATCTAGTTCATGTGTGGAATATTCTAAAGTGCATGGGACCAAAATTTGGATAGTATGTAAATGCTTCTAAGACCAAAGTCTTAGTTCACAACGTAAATCAATACAATCTGTTTCCCGATGATATTACTTGCAAGTCCATAGATGGAATCACTGTTCTTGGAGTTCCTATTGGGTCGGTCGATTTCGTTTCTTCTTCTACAAAAGTGAAGTTTGATCATTTGGGCTCGTTGTACTCGCGATTGGCAGAGGTTGCCTCAATTAACCCTCATGCTGCTTACTCATGTCTAACAAAATCTCTACAGTTTAAGTTGACACATTATATGAGATCCGTGCTATGCAATGAAGTTGAAACAGAATAAGTAAGTATTGCTTTAAGAGAGCGATTACTTCCCATACTTCTAGGACGCAATCTCTCGAACGAAATGATTTCAATGGTAACACTTCCACTTAAGATGGGTGGCATGGGTATCAGTGATCCGGGGATTACATGCGTCCTTGAGTTTAATTGCGCGAATATGCTTCTAAATACATATGAGTCGGGCTTACTTGGTGATTCGTTTTATCGTTATCAAACTGAAGTGCTTCGGGGTATATCAGAAACTCGAAGTGTCTTTTTCAGAGATCTGAAACAACAAGCCAAAAACAGAATTGATCACTTAACCAATAATTGTATCGAGCATGTGTCACATGCAGGGGCTTCGTCTTGGCTAAGTATCCTGCCCATTAAGTCTGAAGATTATCATTTGACTCAAAGGGAATTAACAGATGCTGTAGCCTCGAGATATGGTTGGATACCAACAGATGTCAAACAGGACTGCATTTGCGGTGCCAAGATGGACATTCGTCATGCAATGTCGTGCAAACGAGGAGGCTTTCCCAGTATCAGACATAATATTGTAAGGGATATTATAGCTCATTCGCTTGCAAGATGCTATTTTGGGGTTGAAGTCGAGCCACCGCTTTCCATCGTTCCACCGAGTGTTAAATTCGAGGTTTCTACAACAACTCGTGACACCGCTGCCAGACTGGATATTGCTTGCACCGGCCTCAATGACAATCGTTTCGAGCGCACGTTTTTTGACGTGAGTATTTTCTCTATACATGCTCCATCGTATGTCGAAAAGAGTCCTGCAGCAGCATTTCGTTATCACGAGAACCTTAAAGATGCAAAATATTGTGAAAGAGTCGAAATGGTCGATCAGGGAAGATTCATACCCCTAATTTTCTCCTCTTCTGGTGGGATCGGTAACAAAGCAATTTCAACTATCAAGACGATAGCATTCGCAACAACACGACGGTCCTACGATTGCTATGCAGACATAATCGCTCGCTTGCATTCCAAAATATCAATTGCGATTGCTCGCTCAGCATCAGCAAGCCTGCGATTGCCGAGATCAACCAGCCACTCGCCGATATATATCAAGCCGACATCGGACGCTTGATTGGAGGCATAAGGTGGTCATTAAGATGAAACTACAACAATTAAATTAAGGATTTGTACGTTTGAACTGAAGGCCCATTTGCGGGAACCAATTTTGTACAATTTAAATAAATGAATTATTGTTTAAATTTTTTTTTCTTTTTTTTTTCTTTTTTCAGAAACCAAATTTTTTTTAATTCCAAAATACTAATAATCACAACTGTAGTTTCCCGCAAATGGGCCGATAGCTCACAAGGTCAAAACATTGATCCGTTATTATATTGTTTTATTAAATATCAATCGAATTCTTGGTCCCCGAAATATCCGAATTCCTGCGATTGTATATTTGTGTGCTGAGCTCTTCTACTATGTAGTTGCTCACGTATAGGTATTCGGGTAGCGCGTATACACATCGAAGCTGCTTGAGCCAGTGCAATGCTCACTCTAGACCTAATTATCGAGATACATGCCGAATAACTGGTTTTGTGCCTTATTGCCTTTTGATGTGCGATCCATTTAAGTAACTTATGCGCTTCGAGACCAATTCCTCCAGCAGTTGAAAAGGTAAGTGGGATGAATATCGAGCGTTCAATCTCTACAATGCGCTGGGCATATTTTGCAATTTTCCTGTTCGCGTGGTATGTATGACTCATGGTCGGTGACTTCTCGATGTAGGAAGGTGCAAGTGTGTTAAATATACATACGTCCAAATAAGACCGCACCAATCCTCTACCGTAAATTCCACGGCATAATATGTCTGACCTTGCGTTCACATCTCTCGTTGTGGTTTCTACTTCAAAATGGTAATTGTTCGGTACGGGCCTCAAAACCGGTTCAAGCTCCACATCTTTACAAATGTCCCCTATTTCGTTGGCAATGACATTCCGTATTATATCATGTCTAATTATAGTTGTTCCTCCCGTCCGACATGAGAGAGCATGTGATGGATCAAGCAGTGAACCACACGCACAGCGCGCTTTACAATCTTTTGACGGCAAATTATATCTTACACATATGGCGTCTATAAATTGTTGTGTGTCAAGTACTGATTGATATATATTGTTTGGTCTTGTCGTTAGCCACGAAGAAGCTCCCTTTTCTGATGCATATGCTATTAGACATTTCATCCTTTCATCTAATAATTCTACCGTATGTACAACTTTGCGTTTAGTATCTAGTTTAGCTTCATTATAAATTTGTTCACTTATTTGTCTTTGTAAAGTTGTTAGTTCTTGCCCTTTAATATCACGCAAGATGGGTTCACATATTCTTATCGATCGGCTATATATGTTATCGGCATTATCCCAGTCATTTCGAATTCCCAGACCGCCACATCTTGACGGTAGCGAATAGACCATTCGCATAGTTTCCGTTATGTCCCCTTGACCAGTAAATTTTGGTAACAAATCATTGTAGATAGAACTCCGTAACTGCTCAAACCACTCCACCTCTACCTTGCACGTCCGAATCACGTAACTCCACTTGTGTTGTATAGCGTAGCAAAAGGCGCTATATGCTTATCTAGCTTTCATTTTTGCGTTACAACATAAATGGACATATGTTTTTCGTGCGTGCAAAGGTGAAAAATCATGGTTACAAGTACTAGAATTGTTTAAAAAATAATAATAATAATAATTTGCCGAGGTGCAATGAAAGTAGGTTATTCATCAATGTCTTGACGCAGTTGATTAAGGAAGCCTGTTTGGATACGGATGATGGTAGTGCACTACAAAAAGTCACAATAGTGAGTCAATGCATTCTTCAAAGATTAAAGTCCAGGAATGTTAGTTTGATAAGACAGGCTATGAAAAGGCGTATCAAGAGGTGGAATTCCGATAATTGGAGTGAGCTTATAGCTGAAGCTCGTTATCTACAATCGACTAGAAAAAGCAGAGAGTGTATACAAGCTCAGATTGATTGGAAAGTAGCGTTTAGACGCTCTATGCAAAAGGGTGATACCAAAACAGCAATAAAATCTTTGGAAGACGCTTTAGGTGGATCATATCTGAATCCTGATGATTTCATAGGATCTTCAACCGTACGACAGTTGCTGGAAAGCAAACATCCAGAAGGAGATCGCGTATATGTAGAAGGTGTGATGACTTGTCCGCATCCTAACTTACTGCCATTTCATCCAGTGATGTTTGACAAGATTGATGCTGAGAGTATTATTACAGAGGCCCGACGCACTCGCGGTTCCGCAGGGCCCTCTGGGGTATATGCCTCTACATGGAAACAAATGCTAACTTCTTTTGATAGAGATTCAATGGCGTTGGTTGATGCATTGGCCGGTTTAACAAGAAGACTTGTATCGGGTATTGTACCAAAAGGTTCAACTTCAGCACTTGTAGCCTCCAGGTTAATCGCAGTTGCAAAGAATAACGGAATCCGACCCATAGGGGTGGGCGAGGTGTATCGTCGGATTATTTCAAAGGTAATTCTCAAAACAATTTCTATGCATATTCAGAGCGTCGCTGGTACTATGCAATTGTGCGCAGGACAAAGATGTGGAGCGGAATACATAGTACGTAGTTTACGATCATCTCTAATGGAAAAACGTGATTCTTGTATGCTTCTAATTGACGCAAAGAATGCATTCAACTGTGTAAATCGTAAGATGGCACTAGCAAACATGAAAAATGTATGTCCGCCTTTGCTTAATGTGTTAACGAACATGTATTCGGAGGATCCTATGATGATGATAGGAGACGATATAATATTGTCTCGCGAAGGGTTCACACAGGGTGATCCTCTGTCTATGGTTGCATTCGCGGCTTCTACAATTCCTTTAATATTGCGTTTGAAGGAGGCATTTCCGTCTGTCCAACAGATGTGGTATGCAGATGATGTATCTTGCATTGGGGAGGCGGGTGTTCTTTACCAATATCTTGAAATGATGAAGGACATTGGTCCGTATTATGGTTTTTACATCAATACTCAGAAATGCCAGTTAATCTCTAGATCTAATAATGATATAGCAAGGTCAATATTTGCGGGTAGTGAAATTCTAGTTTCACACCTAGGCGCTGAAGTTCTTGGGTGTCCAATCGGATATGGCGACTATGAGCGGAAATGGGTGGAACATAAGGTTGATAAATGGAGTAAGATGGTTAGACGCTTATCGGAAATATCCGAAACATGTGCTCAACAGACTTATCTAGCTTTCATTTTTGCGTTACAACATAAATGGACATATGTTTTTCGTGCGTGCAAATGTGAAAAATCATGGTTACAAGTACTAGAATTGGAAATAAGGAAAAGCTTATTGCCGGGGATACTGGGGATGAGTGAAATTACGGAGGACATAAGGCAATTAGTTGAACTTCCTACATCTAGCGGAGGCATGGGGATTTTAAATCCTTGCGAGCTGGTAATCCAGGAATGGAATTGGTCTAAAAAATGTGTTTACCTTTATTAAATGGATACGTAGGACAAGAATTACTTGAGAAACAAATACTGGTAAATATCGGAATTCGGGGTGAAAAGAAGATTTTTAACGATTTAAAACTCAGTAAGATTATTGCAGAACTGGATAATTACACAAAAAATGCCTTAATTCATGCATCAGAAAAAGGCGCATCAACCTGGCTATCTTCAAGGATTAGCGAAGATAGGCAGTATTGTCTAAATAATCATCAGTTTTATGATGGGCTTGCCGCTAGATATGGATGGCAATTAAAAGACGCTCCGACAAAATGTGTTTGTGGAGAACTTAACAACGTATCGCACACACTATCTTGCAAAACAGGGGGCTTTACAATTGTTCGACATAATGTGATGCGCGACATTATAGCAGGTATGCTATCTGCAACATGTAAGGCTATTGAAATTGAGCCGGTCCTACTTCCTGTTGAGTCTTCTTACAAATTTGATAGAATAACAACGTGTAAGGATATGAATGCACGCCTTGATGTTGCATGCAGTGGTTTATACGGGGATTCGACAGAGCGGTCTTTTCTAGACATTTGCGTTTATAACGTTCATGCTCCATCGTATGCCAATCGAAGCCCTCATAGTTTGTTTGAGTATCATCACAACAAAAAGCAGGCCAAATATTTAGAGCGAGTATCTAGGGTCGATCGTGCTTCATTTATTCCGGTTATTTTTTCATCGTCTGGCGGAATCAGTAGAGAGTCACATGCATTGCTTAAGAGAATAGCGTCAATACAGGCCTTAAGAGGGGAAAATAACTACAGTGATTGTATCGCTACGTTACGTCGAAAGATCGGGTTTGGTCTAATAAAATCAAATTATTGGTGTTTTCGATGCCGTCGTTAGAGGTCTAAAGAGATATAGTTAGAATATATTTATAATGAGGTCAAACTTTTTGTCTAGTATTTGACTATTTGATTTGTCTTGTGTTCAATGTAATTTTGTGTAATAATAATAAAAAATTATTATTATAATTTATATTTTTATATAAAATATATATAAAAAATTATATTTTTATATAATTTATATATTATATTTATAATATATTATTAAATCCGCAGATATAGCACATGCTCTATCATGTAAAACAGGTGGTTTTAATTTTATACGTCACGAAATTATATCGGAGCATATACATCAATCACTGAAGGAGTGCTGTTCATGTGTGGAAAAAGAACATATTCTGCAAAGTGTCCCTGATACGATAGTATTCGAAAATACAACGTCAATTAGAGATCGAGATGCACGTGCAGATATAGCTTGTACTGGACTATATGGAAATATGTTGGCGCGGTCCTTTATGGACATATGCTGTTTTAATACTCTTGCACCATCATATTCTTCAGAACGGGTAAAGGAATCATTTAAATACCACGAAAATAGGAAAAATGCGAAATACGCGGAATGTATAGCAAAGATAGAAAAAGGATCTTTTCATCCCTTAATTTTTTCGACCGTAGGAGGTATTGGATATATCGCAAACCAGGTGTTGAAGCAAATGGCAACTCGGATGGCAGCAAGAAATTCAGATATGTATGGACAATATATAAGAAAACTAAGAAGCGGTATCTCAATCAAGATTGTAAAGGCGGTTTCCTTCACGATAAGAAGGAAATCAAAATAACTATAGAGAAATCAAACTAAAATTTAAAAATAATTAATGAATTGGTTTCGTGAATTGCAGGCCCATTTGCGGGAACCTTTTATTGTAAAAAACATTATTGATTAAAAAAAATTATTATTAAAATAATCCTATTTGATTTGTCTTGTGTTCAATGTAATTTTGTGTAATAAAAAAATATTATTATAATAAACGTTTTTTGTCGGTACTATTGACGAGTTAAATGCAAACTTTGTCGGTACTATTGACGAGTTAAATATAGTATGGAATGTATTGAAAAACGATGGACCTCAATACGGATATTTCGTTAACGCTAAGAAAACACAACTGCTTACTCATCCATCTGAAATGAAGCAAGCATGCCCATTGAAAGAAATTGGAATATCATCGGATGGTATTATGATACTTGGCATTCCTATAGGCACTACCGAGTATGTAGATTCGGTTGCACTTGATAAATCTCAAAGTTGGACTCGTCTACTTGATCGTTTAGTAGAAATAGCCAAAGTTGATCCACATGTATCTTATATCGGTCTTACAAAATCAGTACAATGGAAATGGACTCACTTTTTCAGAAATACAACATTTGATTGCGGGCATTTGTCAACGCTGTTGACCATACTAAAAGACAAGCTTTAACCATCTTTAACAAGTCGAACCTTGAATCATGATTGGTGGACAATATTGACCTCACCTCTTAAACTAGGAGGTCTAGGCGTATTAGACCCCATTTTCACATCCACACTGGAGTATGAAAACGCACAACTAATCTGTAATACTTATGATTATGAATATACAGGAGAAACTCTGCGACCAGTACAAGCAGATGTTATAAAAAGTATTTCTTTACAACGAATTAATGTTTACAAGAACTGTTTAATTGATGTCAAACAAAGGGCTCAACAAGCAGTATTGAATGCAATTAACCATGCTACTCAGAATTGCGCTTCATCATGGCTAAGTGCGCTTCCTCTAGCCGTTGATAACTTTCATCTCCATTCTTATGAATTTAGGGATGCCATATGTTCCATATATGGATGGAATCCACCAGATCTAAACAAAAAAACATGTATATGCGGTACAACAAATGGCATTATTCACGCATTATCATGTAAACGCGGTGGTGTACCAATAATCCGTCACAATGATATTCGGAACACGATCGCTTATGCATTATCAGAGATATGCCACGGCGTCGAAGTCGAACCAACTTTGCAAAAGATTCCAGACAGCTTAGAATTCATGAATAATTCAACAACGAAAAATAACAATGCGCGCCTAGACATTTCATGTTATGGACTACAGGACAATCGATATGAGCGGACGTTTTTTGACGTCAATGTTTTTTCAGTACATGCTCCGTCATATTATTATTATTATTATTATAGTGTACAAGTTACTAGCCGCAAATGGCTGTTTCAACTGTTCACAAATTACATTTCAAAATATCAATTAAAATACATCCATTAATCCAAATTAGAGTTCACAATCCACTTCAGCAGCATCTTCTTGAAGTGTCTATTGCTAGTAGCATTGACGACGTCTTCAGGCAGCGAATTCCAAACATTCAATGCGCGGTGGGAAAGCCTACTCACACTCCTTATTTTGCCATGGGGGAATTTAAATAACGTAAGGGAGTGACCTTTGCGACGCGAATTACTCAATTTTATCGAATTGGATGGGAACCCCTCTTTTCCACGAACCTAATGCCACATCGCTACAAGATCTAAATATAGTAGCCTCTGGGCCGTTGAAGGCATTTTTAAGCAAGCTAGGCGCTCATTGTAAGAATAAAGAGATGTAATGCAAAGTTTGGTTCCTCTACGTAGAATCGACTCGGTCTTTTTCATCTCAGCCTTGGTGGATGGAAAAGTTGATGCGATGCAGTATTCCACATGCGGACGGACTAACGCACAGTAGAGATGCTTAAATAATTTTGGATGCAGCTTACTAAATGTGTTCTTAATACAATACAAGGCCTTCATGGCTTTACCGTAGATATAATCGGTATTCGGTCGTGTTTTAAGGTCGTTATTCAAAATAATCCCTAGGTCTCTATGAACAGAAATGTTGTGAAGCTTATAACATCCTAAATAGAATTCATGATCAGATTTACATTTGCCGAGTTTCATATGAACGCACTTATCTACATTTATGGTCATACCGGTAGCACTGCTCCAGTCGTAGATTGTCTGGAGATCATGTTGTAGATGCCGGCCATCAGGACCATATGCCAGCAGTTCGCCTCTCGCCGCCTTTGAATATAATGAAAATCGCAAAAACAGCAAATACAATGAAAGAATTGTCAGTGTGGAAGAAAGCAAGTTTATACCATTAATTTTTTCATCATCATGAGGAGTTAGACCGCGAGCTCTTAAGCCACTCAAGGACATTGCCTCGATATCATCGAGGTTAAAATCAGAAAAATATAGTGATGTATTGATTCACCTTAAACGCAAGATTAGCTTCTCGATTGCACGCGCTTCTTCACTATGTCTGCGAATGCCGCGATCAAGTAGAAGACATCCAATCTTTCCTGACAATAAATCTCATTTATAGGCCCGTTTACAGGAACCTGATTTCTGTAAATTAACTTTTCTTTTTTAATAAATAATATTACAAACGTTAAAAAAGTTTGAGATAAATAACATACAATATAATAACATACAATCGACTTTCCAGATCGACTTTCCAGATCGCCTTTCCAGATCGACTTTTCAGCAGTCATCCCGAGATACAAGGGCTCTGACTAGTGTGCATATTATTGACGGAGCCCCGCAAGGACTAGCTCGGACGAAGTAATAACGAAGGGTATGACGAAATGACGTCCAATCAACACTGTAAGATGTTGTACTTGCAACGGGCAAGCGGCCAAGTGCAAAAAGTGCAAATGTGCCAAGAGTAAAGTTCCTTGCTCAAATTGCGCAGCACCAAACTGTTGTAATCAGCAGCACATTCAAGTAAAATCGATAATAAATGTGTATGATAGTGAAAATCACGTTCACGCAGTTAGTGACAATGTTGAGAACCAGACAGGTCATACTGCTCGGGATGCGATACGTCGTTTACCTTGGTATATGGAAACATTCTATGAAATTATTCACTGGGTTCCAAACTTGATGACTCTGCCTAGATGTAACGCTACTAAAGATTTTATTGCAACCTTAACTTCACATATCAAATCGTTTAACGAAAATTCTAAAGGATGTGATTCCATCTTACACCTCTCTTCGGTATATTGCCAGCTGATTCTGCAGCAGATTCCTTCGCGACGAATTAGTGATCGTCGGAAAACCTTAGAACGACGTATAATAATGTGGAATGAAAAAAGTATGACCAACTAATTTCAGAAGCTCGATTCCTTCAAAAGCAGAGATCAATGAATCGTAAGAAAAACCATCAAAAAGGATTTTTAATGGACATTCAGAAATTTGTGCAATACAGTAAAATTGGAGAAGCAGCTCGGCTTTTAAAATCAGGCGGACAAAAATCCAGGATACATGAGATTGATAGTTTTTTAAACGGCAAAACAGTGCTCACACGTCTTCAAGAATTACATCCTCGAGCAACGGATGCAGATGCATAGTATATTTTATTGACACCTCTGAAACATGTAATCCAACATCATCAAGTAATTTACATGAATTTAAGTCCAGAAGATATTATAAAAGCGGCTAAAAAATCAAATGGAAGTGCAGGACCATCCGGTATGGACGCGCAAATGTGGAGATATCTACTAACAGGTTTTGGTCAAGAATCATACAAATTGGCGAATGTGCGTAATAATATTATTAGTAATATATTATTAATATATTATATAATATATAATAATATAATATATTATTACTATATTATATTATATTGTATTATATTATATTATATTACTATATTATATTATATATAATATTATATTAAACAATATAATATTATATTATATTGTTTGTACATTTTGGAGTTCTTATAAAAAAATTATTCTCTTAAAAAAATATTATATTATATTAATATATCAATATTATTATTAATAATATATAAGTTCGTAATATTTTTTTTTCTTAAAACCAATAAGTTCGTAATATTATTATAATAATATTATTATAAACAGGCGAAGATGTTGTTCGAACTTCAAAGGAAACTCAGGGTGCAGCTGGTCCTTCAGGTGTGGACGCCTCAATGTGGAGATCATTATTAACGGAGTTTGGAAACGAATCGAAAGTACTGGCTGAGAAAGTTGCGATTATGACGAGTCGCATTGCGCCAGAAAAAATGATCCATTAGTTCTGGAGGCCCTGACTGCCTCTCGTCTGATTCCCCTAGACAAGTGTCCCGGTATAAGGCCCATCGGTATTGGAGAAGTGTTAAGAAGGATAACCGGAAAGATCATAAATCATGCAATTCGGAAAGATTTAATATCGGTTGCTGGACGTGAACAGCTTTGTGCAGGTCAGAGATGCGGAGCAGAGTGCGTCATCCATTCTGTCAGAGACACGTTTATGAGCTCTTCTGATATGTGTGTATTAAGCATAGACGCAAAAAAAATGCTTTTAATAGCGTAAACCGATCCTTAGCTTTAAAAAATATGGACCGTATATGCCCGGCTTAAATACGGATTCTCGAAAACGAATATATGCATCCCTCCACTTTGTCTGTGGGACATGAAATCATCTTGTCTTCAGAGGGGTTTACTCAAGGGGACCCACTCCAATGTCTGCGTTTGCAGCAGCGACACTTTCATTGATTAACAGAATCAAGTCAGCAGTACCGATGATAATTCAAAGGTGGTATGCGGATGACGCATGCTTTGTAGGAAGGCTGTCAGATTTGTACTTAGTATGGGATGCACTTAAAATCTATGGCCCGAGTTACGGCTTTCAAGTTAATTCAAAAAAGTGCAATTTGTCAGTTCACACTTTGGATCAGTTTAAACTGGCATCTGGTTTAGTTCCAATGGCGTAAATCTTTGTAAGTCGGAGATCAAGCTGCTGGGTAGTTTTATTGGGTCGGACGACTACATAGCTTCAGAAGTAAACAGCAAGGTAGATAGGTGGTGTGACCTTATAGACAAATTAAGTGCCATTGCAGAAGCTGATGGACATGTCGCTTACACCTTGTTCACCAAATCTACGCAATAAAACTGGTCATTTCTTCAACGTACTTGTAAAACTGCTCAGGGGACATTTGACAGACTCCGCGATCGTATTTTCTCTAACTTATTACCCAAAATACTCGGAATTTCTCATATAGATATGACTTTAGCCGCATTCTTATTGTTGCCAGCAAAATTTGGTGGTTTAGGTTTTGATGACCCGGTCGACTTATCAGAGAAAAGGTACGTCCAATCGATTCGATTGTGTAAACCTTTTCTGCAGGGCTTGATTGCGCAAGGATTGAAATAAAGAGCAAGATAATATTCTAAGAGAAATCAGGATGGAAAGGGAAAATGATATTCTAATGAAGAGAAACGAAATGTTGAGATCGGTTGATGAGACTACAAAACAAGCGATAGAGGCGGCATCATGCACAGGAGCGTCAAGTTGGCTGATCACAAGGCCGCTAATGAGACGGGGGTTTTATCTGTTAAACCGATTTTTTAATGATGCAATTGCAGCTCGATATGGGTGGTGTCCAAATGACACACCTGATAAGTGCAGCTGTGGGGCAGCGTTCACAACAATCCACATGATATCGTGCAAGGTCGGTGGGGTAATTATTGTCCGGCATAACATAGTGAGGGATTTTATGGCCAGCATGGTCCGAGAAGCGAACTACCACGTGGAGATGGAGTGTATGCTACAGCCCGTTCCGGAATTGCACAAGTTTATGAATCAAACAACTACGAGATACGGATCAGCGCGTCTAGATTTTTCATGCTCAGGACTGCATGGAGACATTATATAGCGGTCATTTTTTGACGTTTGTGTATTTAATACTTTGGCTCCATCGTATGCCTGTGGTTCAAGCTCATCCTTCAAATTTTATGAAAATCGCAAAATTTCAAAATACCATGAACGAATAAAAGAAATTGATAACGGGTTATTCATTCCGTTAACGTTTTCAACAAGCGGGGGAATATGACCGGCAGCAGACTTTTTAATGAAAAGTATAGCGCGAAGGATATCAGCTAGAAAGTCTATTCCGTACCATGAAGTAATCAGCGACATGCGAGGCAAACTATCTATATGCTTAGCAAGGCTTGCCTCAACTTCTTATCGGGCAAGTAGGAGAGCACATATCGTGCTTGGACAGCGATGCGTCGAAGAAAGCTGACTGCAAAACATGTAGAGGCCCATTTGCGAGAACCCTTTTCAGTTGTAAACGTTTTATGAGTTAATAATAAATTTATTTTTTATAAAAAAATATTATTTTTATTATTATTATTATTAATTGACAACGAATTGAGCCGAGGCTCTTTACAAGTTGCTTCACAAAATAAAAAGAATAAAAAGAATAAGAGTCGTTTTGTCCCTCCATCATCAAATAAACTACTAAAAATCCCACCGTTGTCTTGAGAAGGAAGGGTCATCATCCAGTAGGGCGCAAAAACTTGAAGCAGTAGACGACAAAACGGTCGCACTCTGAAGCGAATTCCATGATCGTACGACTCGTTTGGCAAAGCAGGAAACTGCATGCATGTACCTTTGTGTTTTCAGCATCAGGGGATGTCCGCGAAGAGAAGGTTGACCTCTCAGTTGCAGTAGATGTGACAGTGGATGATCTTTAGTATGCAGAATTTTCCAAACAAGAGAGAGATCTCGCTTGTCACGGATATATCGCAGACAAGGCATATTTAATATCTGGAGGCGTTTCGCGTAGCCATAAATATGCAGCCCTGAGACTAATTTAGTTGTTGATCTGAACACTTTCTCTAATGCACGACGCTCATAAGTAGTTTCGGGATAACAAGCTGGCGATGCGTATAAGATATGGCTCAAGAAAAACGCATTTGCTAAGGTATGGTAACATGACGGATCTATGCCTATCAGAGCTCGACGAGTATGCCCTATTAAGCGTTTTGTGATGCAACACACGTAGTCTGAATGCTTTCGAGTGGATAAGTCAGCACAAACCCAAACTTCCAAATCTTTATATGAGTGGGTTCTTTCGATACTAATTGAACCAAACTGGTACTCACCTCCAAGATGATCACATGATCTTCGTGATATACGCATACATGTACATTTAGCGGAATTGATCCTCAAGTGATTTCGTATAGACCAATTGGATATAACGTCGACGTCGCTTTGTAAATGCTGTTTGTCAAGATCGGAAATAATAGGTCGCCAAACTTTAAGATCATCTGCATATAATAAACTGAATGAACTGATATTTGGTATCAAATCGTTGATATAAAGACTGAATAAGATGGGACCCAATACACTTCCCTGTGGAACACCTAACAACACTGGAAATGGACTCGACAGCGACTCATTTACTCGTACGACACTTTGTCGGTTGGAAAGGAATACACGAATCCAGTTTATGATCCTCTTATCAAGATGAATGTGCTCCAACTTCTCAATAAGACGCGTGTGATTAACTGAGTCGAACGCTTTTGAGAAATCAAAGAAAATGACATCAACTGGTATGCCTTGATCATAATAGTGATACCAATTTTCACGTGCATGTACAAGATTAGTAGTCGTGGAATAACCTTTTCGGAAGCCATGCTGTGCTGGGTTCAAAATTTGAAATCTATTTAGAAATTCTATTATTCGTCGCTTAATCAATCTTTCTAGCACACGACAACACACGCAAGTGAGAATTTTTATTGTCTTGTTTATCTTTAAAAACAATAGATACGCTGAAGTGGGGGTAGGCTTATATGCTTATTTCGGCTGACGATGCGTACCTGTGTCACGTACAATCAATTCGAGCCAATCAATGAAATTTTAAGCAGCTTAAGAAATAAGAAGAAAGACAACTGTTCTGACTTTATATTTGTTATCTTATAATCTTTTTTTATATGCCCAAGCCATAAGGCGGAGTGGTTTTAATAAATCACTACATTATTATTACATCTGGACTGTCCGAACTAGGCAAATTATCTTTTGAGGCAGGGTTACGATATTTTTATATAATGTTGCTTCCAAGACTACAATATGAACTGGCTTGTATCTGGGGAGACTTGACTTCAGAAAACTTTTACCAGTTAGATAAGTGCCTGTCAAGATTTATAAAAAGGTTGGTAGGCGTATCTCCAAAAACTTAAATCCACGGCTGTTCAAGTTCTAGCAAGGTTGCTTCCTTGGCGTAGCCCTCTCGCAAGTAAGTGCACTTTAATCTGGAGAGCTTCGCTTGACGGATATCACCCCAAGTTCTGTAAAAAAGGAAGAATCATACATGAACGATCATCAACTTGTGTATGCTGTTTTTGCAACACAGCATGCTCATCACTCTTACATGTATTTTCCTGTGCTCATTTGTCTTGTTTATCTTTAAAAACAATAGATACGCTGAAGTGGGGGTAGGTTTATAGGCTTATATCGGCTGACGATGCGTACCTGTGTCACGTACAATCAATTCGAGCCAATTAATGAAATTTTAAGCAGCTCAAGAAATAAGAAGAAAGACAACTGTTCTGACTTTATATTTGTTATCTTATAATCTTTTTTTATATGCCCAAGCCGAAAGGCGGAGTGGCTTTTATAAATCACTAAATTATTATTACTATTTTTTAAAGAAAAATGTAATTTTTTGAAAAAGAATAAGAGAAAAATTGTTCAAACATATAAGCGATTCATTATTTCAACAGTCAACGAATGTGACTTTCTTAACAGCAGCCCGGCTCGTCGATCGTGCGCCTCTTATACAATTCGAGGCAGCTTTGCATACAACAAAACCAATTTTTCTTTTTAGCTTACATATGCAATCAGCATAAGGAGTTTGCGTCTTTACGGATTTTAACTTGGCCAGTGTGCGTAAGAAAGGCATCGCAGCGGGACCTATACAACCCGATGACGTGAAAATGACTGGAATGAAAACGGCACGCTCTACGTCAATTATCCGCTCATCGTATTTTGAACTTTTACGTTGCTCATGGTAATTGAAAGCACTTGAAGGTTCACTCTGACACGATATGCCATGCTGATTGAAAATACAAACGTCAATAAACGTTCGCTCATATCGTGACCCAGCGAGATCGCAGCAGCTGACATCTAATCGAGCTTCATTCTCTTTGCATGTAGTGGCTCTTTGAAACAATATAGAGGAATCTATTGGCTGTAATTTGGGTTCGATTTCAACACTGGAGCACACGGTTGATAGCTCATGTCCAAGAAGATATCTCACTGCATTATGTCTTAATATCGGAAGTCCACCACGCTTGCATGATAGCGAGTGAGACAGCTTATTCGATCCACCGCAAACACAAGAACATTGTGGGACATTTAGCGGATCAACACCGTAACGAACCGCTATGGAATCTCTAAATTCATGTGGAGTAAGAAGTTCACATTCTGAAGCAATAGGTAAAGCACTAAGCCATGTTGATGATCCGCCTATTTTGGAAAATTTTAGGGATTGACGAATATGTGTCGCAAGTGCATTTGAAACAGCTTCTAAACGTGAAGCAAATAATTTAATTCGATTTTTTGAAAGTTCGGCAACGACATTTTGTTGAGCATGCCTTAGGTCTTAACACACCAATCCTGATAGATATGTGTCGCATACTTTGCTTGAGTTTTCAAACTCGATAAGGGCAACATGTCCAGGATCCGATATTCCAAGACCTCCTAACTCGATCGGTGAAGACACTACAGTAAACATATCGTCCCCTATATCTTGCATCAACATTTTAACAAGCAAACTATTACGTATTGCATGCGTTAAGGGGATGAGCGAATGAAGACGACAGGGAGTAGTCCTAAAGTAATGAGTCCATTTCCATTGCAAGGAATGTGTTAAGCCGGCATACGCTATATGAGGATCGATATTCGCAACCGTTTGAAGACGATCCACAAGTGTTGTCCAAGCACATAATTTTTGATCAACCTGCTCGTTCAAAAAAGACTGAGAGCCAATAGGAGACCCCAAGACCTCTATGCCATCAGTAGTGCACTTTATTCCATTAAAATTGAGATTTTCAATGTCTGAAAAATTGTGCAATAATAACTTTGTCTTGCTGGGATTTACATAATATCCATATAACGGACCCATTTCCATCAGCAACTTCCAAATTTGCTCTGGATCATTTGGACTACCAACAAAATTAGCGTCATCTGCATACCAACATTGAACGATGTCTGGGAAACGATGACCAATTATATATATTAAAGGGATAGTTGCCATAGCAAATGCGGCCATCGATAATGGATCGCCTTGAGTCACACCTTCGGATGAATAAATGGATTCTCCACCTAAGACAAGTTTAGTTTTCGCAGAATACATGTTTTCAATTATCTGTGAGAGAGCAGGGCACGTGAATTGAATGTTTTTGATCATTACGGCGCGAATTACAGAATTGAAAGCATTCGCCGCATCTACTGCTAGCAATCCATTTCCGGAAGTAGCGCTGAAAGATTTTCGAAGAGAATGAACAGCGAATTTTAAACCACAACGTTGCGAAGCACACAATTGAACGATACCTGCTGCATCTTGTATGTCTTCCTTAATCGTTGCAAGAATTGATTTACAGATAGTTCTCCGTGCCACATCACCAATTCTAATCGGTCTCAAACCACCCGACTTTTTCGATAATGCAACTAGTCTACTTGCGCGAAACGCATCAAGAGATTCTGGCCGCCATTTTTGTGTGGCCAAGGAAATGGCAAAATCAGCAACGACACTAGCAAGCCGAGTCGAATGTTCAGAGAAACACGTCAGCATTCGTCGCCAAAAAAGGGCATCTAATCCTGAAGGTCCAACACCACCGCTCGTCTTCTTTGCAGCACGAATAATGACATCTTTATCCAATGAAAGATAAAGGGATGGATGATGATCCTTCGCATTTACTGTCTTTTTTCGCATGATTGCTTGATCATTAATTGGACAGCCTTCTGGATGCAGTGATTGAAGAATCGAACTAGCAGTATTCCCATTCACAGTTGAAGATGGGGATAGTATACCAGTACTGGATTGTTGATCGAGTATAGATGAGGCGGCGCCAACTCTACTTAATGCCATCAACTTTCGATACTTATGAACCCATTCAAAATTAGTCTTTTCGTGTGAATTAATGTATGATGATGCACGATCTTGTAGAATACGTGCCTCGTTGTAGAGCTCGAGAATTTGATTATCATTCCATTGTCTCACTCGTTGTTCGAGCAGCTTGCGAATTATTGATATCTTCAAAGATTTCGGCCGTTGAAAAACACACATAGAAAAAATGACTGCCTTTTCAAGCGCGTTGGTTTTATTTTTATTGTAAACAGCATTCTCATATAAATCTGCAAGTATATCAATGGCCGTACCGCTAACTCCACATTTAGGTAATATTAATGATTGAGGTCTCCATTGAATAACTTTTAGATAGATGTCGCGTATAGACACTTGTTGTGTTGGCACACAATCGTCCACGATGAACGAAGGAAGGGCATGGTCGTGCGGTAATGCATCAGCTGGATTAATTATTGGAGATCTGTTCACACATTTTGTAGCACGGCAATTGAAACAAGTGCGATTATTTTTTACGCATGAACAAGATTTACATTTGGCGGCGTGACCATTACAAGTACAACAAAATATTTGGTCGGAAGGTTTACCACGCACCATTATGGCACAGAAAATAACGCAGTAGGTTGACGGCGTACCCGGGACAGTCCCTGGACGTACGACTTCGTTGATTTTATTTGTTGTATACGGTAAAAAAAGTATTGATTATTAAAGTTCTTACAATCAGATAAATATTACAAAACATTTTAACGAGAAATATTCTCGATGTAAAAGAAGTCCTGGTTATTAAAACTCTTACAATTACGGTTCAGATCGCTACGCTAGAGGAAAAATCTGTATTAATAAAAAAGGGTTTGAGATAAAAAGGTTTACAACGATTACATCGATTACAACGATTACTTCAACGATTAAAGAATTTAAAATTGTCTTGATTATAATAAGTTCTTAGAATTTCAAATTGAAATTTAAATCAAATTTCATTGATACCGCAATAAACGAAATCTGTTGGTCGGATCCATTATTCAATAACGAATTTTCCGTTTGAAAAATTGATGGAAATTTGAATTCCAGTACAATATCACATTATATGACAAAAATATGACAAAGAAGACCAAGAAGCAAGCGAAACATAACAATACAACAAAGTCGGTTGGGTACGCAGATAATGAAGTGGCATGTGACTCTCACGGCTGCACGATATGGACCAAAGTAAGCTTCCCCTCAGACAGTTCTCAAGCAATGACGAGTCGCAATTTCTATTGTGGTTTCTGTGCAGCTCTTGCAATTGCAAATTTAAATAAGACTATTAACGATCTACGCTCACTAACCGAAGACACTGATAAACCATTACGATCAGATATCCCTTATACATGTGAAGTATTCGAGCAAGATACAATACCTTCACTAGACAATGAAATCGCCCCGATCAACATAACGGCAACATCTGATACTTCAATATTCCGGAAATCTACCCCTACTCGAGTTTGGACACGAGGACATGCAAGATCGCGAATCGTAAAGGCAACAACCCTTGAAACTTCCTTATCTAACCTTAAATCCGATTTCCTGGATTCGTCAAATCTAGAGAATTCCATCATTTCTCACAAGGATACACAGAAACAAACATTCCATATCACCCAGAAAACACATCCAAGGCAGGAAACAAACACAGAAGCACCACATCACACAGCACTTCCAGCTTTTTCTTGTCCTCAAACAACCCTTAGTCTTTGTAAAATGGATGAAACACAAACAAATGATAAATCATACCAATTCCACTGTAAACAACACTGATAACCCCAATATACCTATTATATCTGAGCCTAAACGACATAAACGCCGAACATTCGATCGGGATAAATGTTTCATCATTGTAAATTTAAATGAATCACCGAGTCCAAACAGTCTCATCCGGATTAAACATGATGTTGATTCAGTAAAGCAAGTTCTTTCAACTGTTCTCCCAACAGAAATATCAGTCGAAAAAAAATAGACAGGTAATACACATCTTTCGCATTGGGAAGAAACAAGATGGTACCAAACCAAGGCTTTTGAAAGTTGTTGTTGATAGCCCCGAGACTAGTAAGCAAATCATCAAGAATTCCTTTAAGTTAAGGGGCTCCAGTATCAGACTTCTACCTGACCTCAGCACTGAAGATAGAAACAGATTGAAATCTGCAAGGAAAGAGCTTCAACAAAGAATTCAAAACGGTGAAAAAATCTAATTGTGAAAAATTTTCAAGTTGTGCGGCGAAGGGTAAATACGCGATTCAGCCTCGGAATCCGTCTAACCGTTCCATCGACACTCTCCGCCGCACAGATTCGTGCATCCACCACGTAAACATCAATCCAATTTCAACACCAACAGCGACACCACACCACTGCCGTTACTCTCAAAATAATATTTCCATCATGTACTCTAACTGTTTAAGCATGTACAACAAATTTGACGAAATATTGTGTCTCGTTAATTCAATGAACACAAACATCATAGCATTGAGCGAAACCTGGCTTAACAACGATATATCTGATAATGAAATCTCAATCCCAGGCTACTTTGTTATACGATCGGATCGAACCGCCTCAAAAGGAGGTGGAGTTATATTATACGTCAAGCAACCGTTAACCATCATCGAGCACAGCATTGTATCAGATGATAAATACAACGAATATCTGTGGGCAACATTATCTTCTCCTGATAGACAGAAACTAAAAATCGGTTTATTTTACCGATCTCCGCGCTCCGCAACTGAAAAGATTGGCATCTCTTTACGACATCACCTAACAAGCTTATCACCGATCATTATCCTAGGAGACTTCAATATGCCTCATGTCAATTGGGACCTATATACTTCGACACATGGTTGTGATGTTGAATCATCCAATCTCCTTGATACGTTCAACGATCTCAATCTAACCCAGCATATTCACGAACCCACTAGAAAGAGGGAAGCAATCATCTGCCATTTTAGACCTCTGCTTATCACGAGGGAAACCCACAATTGATGAAATCTCTTTCAGCCCCCCCCTATTGGCCACAGTGATCATTGTGTCATTAGGCTGGCGCTTTCTGTCAGTCTCTTTAAAACAGCCCCCTCGACAAAACCCGAATTGAATCCTTTCAAAGCGAATTTCGCAAGTATGACGCAAGCTATTCGATACATTCAATGGCCTAATCCATATGAAATTGGCATAGATCAGTGCTGGGAAAATTTCAAATCTACCTTGATCAATGCTCTAAATTACTTCTCCCCTTTAAAACGTCAGCGCACATCCCACAAAACTCCCATTTGGTTTGACTCGCAGATTAAACAAATGATTAAGACAAGAGACAAAATTTACAAAAAATTCAAAGAAGGGAATTGTTCTTGCACCAATTACAAGGAATTACAAAATCAAGTAACGGCACTCCAACGTCAGAAACGCAGGTGCTTCGTTTCCTATCTTTGTCGATAATCAAAAAGATATCCCAGTAAATTGTTCAAACATATCAGCTCATTAAAATCAACTACGTCTGAGATTAACTCTTTTTTATGGAAACCGGTGAGCTCACATCTGATGACAAAGCAATTGCCAATATTTTCCTAGATCAATTCACGCTAGAGAGTCCTACCTGTCAGTATTGCCCCAGATTCTCCACTGCTCAATATCCGTGTTACGAATTTACTCCATTTGATAAATTTGAGGTTCTTAACGAACTTCTAAAGCTACCACGATCAATTGCGGCAGGACCAGACAATATTCCTCCAATTCTTCTTCGGGAACTTGCACCAGTAATATATGAACCTTTACACACGATATTTGATATCTCCTTGTCAACAGGCTGTATACCATTAGATTGGAAATGTTCTATAATCCGACCTCTCTACAAAAAAGGCGACCGTAATCTAGCAAGCAACTATCGGCCAATAAGCCTTACCTGCGTTGCTTGTAAAGTGCTAGAGAAACTGCTTTTTTAACGAATTATCGGGCACCTAGAAGATAACCAAGTACTCTGCGACAACCAGCATAGTTTCCGCCCAGGAAGATCTACTGTCACAAACCTCATACTTGCGAGGAGTGATTGGACCAGATATGCCGAGGCTGGAGTTAGTGTTGATGTTTTGTTTTTTGACCTCAGCAAAGCATTTGATCGGATATACTATGATGTCCTCCTTATTACGCTGGAACAGTACGGCATCAGAGGAACCCTCCTTAATTGGATTAACTCCTTCCTTAGAAATCGGAAGATTACTGTATTGGCTAATAAACAAATGTCAAAAACAAGAAATCCTGGACGCGGTGTTCCTCAGGGATTGGTACTCAGTCCATTGCTCTATATTATTTACATCAACGAGCTTACTACAGCTATTTCGAGTCCATGTGGTTTATATGCCGACGACTTGAAAATTTGGCGACCAATAATCGATAGCCGAGATCCAATGATACTCCAGAGAGACATTGATAATATTAAGGTATGGTGTAATCAACGGGGACTGGTATTAAACCCCGATAAGTCAAAACATATGCGCATCGGACATCTACACATCAATTCATCATATACCATTGACGGAAGAGAAATTGAAACAGTTCTCCAATTTCAAGACCTTGGAGTGATCGTAAATAGAAGCTTATCGACCATCCCACATACCAGTCACACAGTTGCTAAAAACCGTCGAATTTTAGGACTTATTAGAAGGACCATTGGCCAGCTTGACGCATCCAGTTTTAAGTTAATTTACAATGCTTATGTCTTATCTTTAATGAGATACGCTTCACCTGCATGTCACCGTCAAACTACGACAGAGATGAACCTGTACGAATCCATATTACGCAAGGCCACACATCTTGTACCCAGCCAATGCAAGCTCTCATTCATTTTTCGACTTCACGCACTTGGTGTGACCACAGTGAAGAAATCTTTAAAGTCATCTGATTTAATGTTTGTGTGGACAGCGCTTAATGTTCAAAAAGGGCAGAGGGAACATGTTTGTCGCAAACTGTTCGAACTTCGAAATTCAAACAGATTGAGGGGACATCACCTCACGTTAAAGACCCACATTCGTCCACGAAGAAGATTTAACACAATTGTCAACCGAACGTGGAAAAGCTGGAATAAGCTACCAAGTCAAGTGGTTTCGGCCTCCAGTATTTTGTCCTTCAAGAGAAATCTGAAGAATGTGCTAACTTAAAACAATCGGATTTTCATTGTGTACCGAGTAATTTAAGCAGAGAAGAATAGGCTTTATTCTAATACATCTAGAATAACAAGTCAAAAGGTAAGTACCATTACATTCTCCCCACGACATAATCATTTAAGTACGCAGGACTTCTTCGATTTCTTTGAGTTCGTAGTTCCCCATTTTCAGAACGATTGAAGTATCTCGTAGGGTAGTTGCTCTGGCACGTATTATCAGTATTTAAGAGAAATGATTCATCCTGTCTGGATAGTTCGTTTTCCTCGTTGTGATTGACCGTCTCATCGATATACTTCGTTGCATCCAAGTTTTCAGGGTTGACAGTGATTTCATCAGAACGCTTATCTGAACGTGAATGAGAATTGCTATTTACTGTTGAATGGTCATTTATTGATGCCTGATCACACATTTTATCGCCATCGTATAAATTCAAAGTTTCAAGGTCAAAGGGAATGTCTCCATCGGACGAGTTGATATTAAGGTTTTCGTCGACTCTGGGATACGGGGATAAATGTCGAGTTGATATATATCTCCCTCCCGTTTTGTAACTTCACGAGAGCAAAATTGGGATTGACGTACACAATTTCAGCTTTTTCCACAGGGTTCTCGTATTTGTTCGTTTTATTAAAGCGTCTTATTAAGACTGGGCCAGGGTTTGATAACCAAGACGGAAGATCATGACCATTTATAGAGCGTCGGCTGAATGTAAAGAGTCGTTCATGTGGTGTGTGGTTCGTGGCAGTACACAGAAGTGATCGAATAGCGTTGAGACATTGTGGTAATACACTTTGCCACTCATCTGTTTTCTTTCCGAGGTCATGTAAACGCAATGATATTGCCTTCCATAGTACACCATTAAGGCGCTCGACTTGACCATTGCCAGCAGGGTTGTATGAACTTGAATGAGTAATCGCCACCCCGTGATGAGAGAGGAATGACTGGATTTCCTTAGAGGTAAAAGCCGTACCGTGATCAGAATGGATTGAAGCAGGTGAACCGAAAATTGAAAAGATCTGGGTTAAACAGTCTATGACAGTGTGTGTAGTCATATCAGAACATGGAAAGGCAAAGGGGAATCTGCTATACTCGTCAATGACGGTTAACAAATACCTTTTATTGTTCTTTGTAGGAATTGGGCCCTTAAAATCCATAGACAAGCGTTCAAATGACATACTTGATTTTATGAGTTTAGCCTCAGGTGGACGAAAAAATCTTGGTTTCAATATAGCGCAGCTTTTGCACTCGCTTGAAATATTCCTAACATCCGAGAGGGAAAATGGGAGGTTCCGTTTTTGCACGAAATGCCAAAGGCGAGTAATTCCCGGGTGGCATAATTGACTATGGACTTTACGAAGATGCTGAAGATCATGATTGGTGAATGAGACAGAGTTGCAGAACGCGTCGCGAGAAAGAGCGTCAGCGGCATGATTGAGCTTCCCAGCTCGGTACTGGATATCAAATTTAAATTGGGACAACTCCAAACGCCATCTTAATATCTTGTCGTTCTTTATTTTGTTGTTGTGAGCACTGAACATGTATGAAACAGAACGCTGATCCGTAATAATCTTGAATGGTTGGATGTACAAATAGTGTCTCCAGTATCTTAACGCTTCAACAATAGCCAGCGCTTCCTTTTCAATGGCGGTGAATCGTTTCGCGTTTTTGTCGAGGGATCTTGAAAAGAAGGCGACAGGCTTACTATTTTGAGACAAACAAGCTCCAATCGATCGCTCACTTGCGTCTGTCTCTATCGTGAATGGCAATTCAAAGTCGATGGTTGACAAAGTGGCTTCAGCTATACGTTCCTTCAAAGTATGGAAAGCTTTCAGTGCAGAATGAGATAATGGGAAAGACTGAGAATCAATTAGAGGACGAATCAACTTTGAGAAATCTTTAATCCAGGAACTGTAGTAGGCGAACAAACCAACAATACGCTTTAAGGATGCTGCGTTCTTGGGTTCCTCAAGGGAAGTAACTGAAATCACTCGATTGGGGTCAGGGGACATTTTTCCTTTAGAAATTTGGTAACCAAGTATTCGTATACACGAAGACGCGAACACACACTTTGAATTGTTCAAGGTTATATTGTATTTTGTGGCTACGTTTAGAAAACGCTTCAGGTTACTGTCATGTTGCTCTTTACTTCTTCCGCCGATCACGACATCATCCAGATAAGCGTAGGTGTCTGTCAACTTCTCTCTATTAATTATCCCATTGATAACTCGTTGAAAAGCAGGAACGGCGTTTGTGAGACCGAATGGTAGACGATTGAAGTGATATAAGGATCCATTCGCCTCGAAAGCAGTATAATGACGCTCGTCACTGCGCAGCAAAATCTGATGGTAAGCTGATTTAAGATCGAGACAACTGTAAAAGGAATATGGAGCTAATTTGTTGATAAAATCATCAATTCGTGGAAGTGGGAAGGCGTCGAGCTGAGTAAATTTATTGACAGTTTCCGAATAGTCAACAACCATCCGTCTCTTTTGGTTCTGATTGACAATGAGTACTTGAGCGCGCCAGGGCGATTGACTTGGTTCGATAATTTCGTCGGATAATAGTTGTTTGATTTGGCTGTCAATGAACTTTTCATCGTACGGATTTCTTCTACGAGATTTTGTTGCGATAGGATGGATGGATTCGTCCAGAAATTTGAATAGCTGAGGAGATTCAACTGTCAAAGCTTCTGTAGCTCCAATTGTAAAACAAGGCTCGGAACCGTTGAATTTCATAAGTAACGAAGTGTGTCTTGAAAGGAATGGCCGGCCAAGTATAACATCCGAACATAAAGACGACAAAATATGGAATTTTATATTCTTGTAAGGTCTGCCATCAGCTGATATATCCGCTACCACGAATTGTCGTAATTTAGTCGAGAATGCGGTGTTCGCCATAGACACACGTATAGTTGAGGGGTTCGATGTCAGTTTGCACAAAGTGGAAATATCAGGTCTT
Organism: Pomphorhynchus laevis; assembly: GCA_012934845.2. Classification (NCBI taxonomy): domain Eukaryota; kingdom Metazoa; phylum Acanthocephala; class Palaeacanthocephala; order Echinorhynchida; family Pomphorhynchidae; genus Pomphorhynchus; species Pomphorhynchus laevis. Next base: position 232,372 of record WNNJ02002338.1, read on the forward strand.
ATCAAATTGAGTGCACTATCTGTATCAATCAACGCATTTAACGAAACCCCTTTTATACAAATTTGAATTGTTGGTAGCGTCGCGGCAGAATCTTGAAAGAAAGAAGTACTACCTAGCACGGAATGGACACCTGTTGAAATTTGTCGTTTGGATTTACACACCCGTGCGAATAAACCAACTTCCCGCAAGTACGACAAGTGATATTCTTAGCAGGACATCGATCTCGTTTGTGAATTGTATCTCCACAAAAGTAGCATTTGCGACGTTCTACCGAGTTACATTGTATTTGACAAGGAAGTTCTTCTTGTATATTTTCATGTAGTTCATTTATGGTCATCGATTCACAACCCATATTTAAGTTTGATAGTTCTGTGAAATGGCTTGCTTGAGTATGCGCGTCTTCCAAAGTTCGTGCAAGCTCGTACGCCTTGGCTTTATTGTGTACCGCAGCTTCAAGCAGGCGTTGCCGAATTATCGGTGAGTTGATTCCTGCGACGAACGTGTCGCGTAAAAATAAATCTCGATGATTTTGAGCTGTTACAGCCTCCATTGGACATTCACGACCCAGAGATTCGATATGCCTTATGAATTGATCGATTGTTTGGTTGGACGATTGGCGCTGATTACGCAATTGATGTCGCAGAAACAAATCCGTTTTCGATTTGACGTACGTAGTAGATAACGTCGATAACGCGTCTTCGTAGGTTTCCGTTTCTCGAAAAAGGTCGTAAACCTCCGCTGAAACCAGGTTCGTTAAAATGTGAAATTTGTCACTATCGGACGGTGACTCCAAGGACGAAATGAATGTCTTGAAACGTATGAGCCAATGTCTCCAGGTGCGCTCGGCATTCGTGTCATCAGGATGCAATTCCAAGATGTTTGGCTTCAAGATCTTGTCCATGGTAACAGTGTATTAGAATAAATTGTACCGAGTAAATTCAAGCAGAGAAGAATAGGCTTTATTCTAATACATCTAGAATAACAAGTCAAAGGTAAGTATCATTACACATTGATATTTTTTTAACCCTGTACCCAGCCTGTACGAGCTCTACGCTCTTTTGCTGCTGTTGTATTTAATACTAATGAGTAACTAACAAACATAACAAACATCTTACAATCCTTCGAATCTTTTAATCCATCAATAACTAAGAATCACTGTGCTCAGTATCAACGCTCTGAAATCGACGCTACATGCCTAGAGGAGTACCTTCTTCGCTATCAAAATGCTGCAACTGCAACACGAGTGCAGCCAAATGTATTCGCTGTAAATGTGCGCGCAATTCGAAACCTTGCACAACGTGCTCTGCTCCTAACTGCTCCAGGAAAAACCCGGTGCTGTCCACACACGCGTCTACCAATGTCCAACATACATCGCACTTACGTGCTACACCTGAAACTCAAAACGTTGGAACAAAAAGTCCGCAGAACATTCTTCAGACAGAATTTGAGCCTATAACTGCAACCATCTCGCAACTCCAATCTTCATCAGATACTCTCTCGGTGGAGTCGATATTGCATGAAATTATTCTATGGAAACCAAACCTGTTTAGACTACCAAGATGCATCGGATCTAAGCGATTTATCTCAGAGCTTGCACGGATATATGAATTAGCATCCACAAACGATTGCTCGCTTTCACTCGCGGTTGTCATCAGTCAGTTAATCCTCCAGCGCCCTGCTAAAGCGAACCCTAAGCAACTAAAACAAATTCTCGATCGCAGACTTGATTGTTGGACAAGCGGAGATATGCAAACGCTGCTCAACGAAGCTCGTTTTCTCCAGTCTCAGTCTTCCCACAAGCTATATGATCCTCTAAATAATGATATTCTGAAAACTGTTCAGAAACTTGTTCTTGGGGGGAAGATTACAGCTGCTGTCAAATTACTTGAATCAAATGATGGTAGAGGGCATCCTCTTCGAATAGACGAAATAATAGAAGGCCAAACAGTGAGACAAATTCTTATTGATAAGCATCCGATGGCTTCAGCGAAGTCTGATGACGCCATTCTGCGCAGGCCTATCGATGACATTCCTGAGTTTCACCCAGTTGCATTTGATTCTATTGACTTTGAACTAATCGTTGTAAACTCTAAGAAAGTAAAGGGAGGAGCGGGGCCGTCCGGATTAGATGCAAGAGCATGACATCGAATGTTGGTTGACTTTGGGGCAGAATCGAAACGTCTAGCTGAATCACTTGCATCTTTCGCTCGACAATTAGCATTAAATCCAATCTCACAGGAGTCAATGACAGCCTTCACCGCTAGTCGCCTTATTCCTCTTAGCAAAACTCCTGGCGTACGTCCTATAGGAATAGGAGATGTTTCCAGACGCATTATATCTAAATCAATATTGAAAATAATATCACCCCAACTGCAAACAATATGCGGGAACGTCCAATTCTGCGCCTCGCAGCGTGCTGGCACCGAATGTGTTATTTACGGTATTCGTGACTCGTTGAAGAGAAATTCCTACATTCGTGCTACTCACAATAGATGCTGACAACGCATTCAACAGAGTGAATAGAATGACCGCTCTCTCAAACATGCCAAATATCTGTCCAGCATTGAACACAGTCCTTTCTAACCTATACAGAAAGCCGACACTGCTAACAATTGACAGTGAATTCTATCTGCTGAAGGATTTACACAGGGCGACGTCTTTTCGATGGCAGCATTTGCCTCTGCAACAATTCCGTTACTACTCCGTATCAAAAGAACTTGCCCAAACATTAAACAGTTATGGTACGCAGACGACGGCAACCTCATAGGTTCCCCACAAGATGTCATTGAAGCATTTAAGTTGCTTCAATCCTTCGGCCCCTCATATGGCGTACACATGAATCCGAAAAATGCAAGGTATATTCCAACGGGAACGACATCTCGACTTTCCAATCGTTACTTGATAACGCTGGAGTTTCCATCGTTGAGGATGGCCTATCCGTTCTTGAAGTACCAATCGGATCCGCCGAATACATAGAGACGTTTATACGATCATCAGTTTCCTCCCTTTGCACATTAGTGTCACAGTTGAAGAAAGTAGGAGAGTTAGACACTCAGGTTGCATACGTGTGCTTAATTAAGTCTATTCAGCATAAATAGACAACTCAACGATGCTATGAGTGCCCCTCTGCGTGGTTCGCACCTCTGACACTGAAACTAAAGTCTACAATATCACATCTTTTTGACATTGATATTTCTCAAGACGATATCTTATGGCGCACATGCCAGTTGAGTTTTCGCAACGGCGGTTTATGCATTAGAGATCCGTCCACGTTACCAAGCAACGAATATCGATCATCGACCTCAGTGTGTGAGCCAAGCATACAAGGATATATTGGCTCGGTACTTAATTCTATGCAGGAGACAATTATTAAAAATCTACGGGCAGCAAAAGCCTCTAGTGAAAAGCTTGACCAAGAAGATATTTTGAGCAATGCGAGTGGAATTCTGTGTACCGCAATTGAGCATGCTTCAACAACAGGGGCTTCGTCATGGATATCCGGATATCCTACATTCGATCGAGCAACTCGATCAAGTAACATCGAGTTTTGTGATTCTATTTCTTCTCGATACGGAATTACGCCTAAATCCGCACCAACTCAATGTAAATATAGGCAGATTAATACAGTTGCCCATGCTCTCTCATGCCCATTCGGTGATCTTCCGTCGATGCGACACGATGCCGTGCGCGATTTTATTGCCCATCAGCTAACAGAAACATCGTATAACGTACAAGTCGAGCCGCTGCTTACACCAGTCCCGCCAAACTTTGACTTTAGAAACGGCTCAACGACAAAAGACCGTGATGCTAGGCTCGACATTGCATGCTCAGGGTTGTTTGGTGATAGGAGTGAGCGAACTTTCTTCGACATTTGCGTGTTTAACGCTTTCGCTCAGTCCAACTCCTCCAAGACACCAGAGTCCTGCTATAAGTACCACCAACAGCGAAAGCGCAGTAAATATCTCGAAAGAATAACAGAGTTCGAGCGGGGGTCTCTTGTACCCGCCGTCTTCTCATTCTCAGGTGGAAGCGGTGACAATGCCACACAACTTTTAAGACGGATTGCATCTAAATTGGCAAAAGCCTATTTCGCAATTGGCAAAATCGATCCCTGGAGTGAACGAAAAGCCGACATTTAGATTCGTTTACATAGTAGCCATAATTTGGCCCTATTTCTCGGATTACCTGCCACACCTTTTTAAAATGGTCGATTGAACCCAAACAGTGACCATCATCCGCATACCATCGATAGATCACTCCGGGAACTGCATCCTTGACAGCCTGTAGTCCTTGTATGTTATTTTATTGTGTATATTAATATCTCAAATGTATGTTATTTTATTGTAAATAGTTGTCAGCAGCTTAGAATTTCAAACAGTCATCTGAAACGCAGTCCTTGTAAATAGTTATTTGTTAGCAGCTTAGAATTTCAGACGTTATTATTTATTTATTTTTTTTTGAAGAAAAATTTATATTTTTGTAAAACATACAAGAATGTGACCAAAAGTAAAGAATTCAAAAATCCAATCATAAGCTAAGTTATTTCTCTTTAATTCGAATCTTCCGGCTTTCGTGACATCTCTTCTGTTGATCGAAAATGATCGTGAATAGGTTTTCCATGTGTAGAGCGTGGCACTCTTAAACAGGCAGATGCAGCACGAGCTAAGGCATATGAAATTTTCGCTCGTATATTTTTTTATTTGAGGATATGGGAGTTCGCGTTTTGAGCTTAATTTTGACGCTATTTGCTTCATTATCCGATTAGATTCCTGACTTGATCCTCCTAAAGACGAAAAAATTAACGGACTGAAATGCGCCTGTTCTAAACTTAAAATTCGCTCTCCATACTTCGAAATTTTCCATTTTTCATGGTATTCAAAGTCAGCCTTACACTCAGTTCGGGAGTTAGAGGGAGCATGTACATTAAATATTGCGATATCCAAAAATGTCCGCTCAATCCGGCTTCCGAATAGTCCACTACATACAACATCCAGACGCGTTTCTTTCGATATGCTTGTGCTATTGTTGTTAAAACGATAATCAGATGGAACGGGTGCTAATACTGGTTCAACCTCCACGCCACTGCATATCCCGCTTAAGAGATGAGAAAATATATCCCTTACTTCATTATGCCTGATAGATGGTAGCGCTCCGGTCTTGCACGAAAATGCATGATTGATAGTCATTTCTGAAGAACATATGCATTTTTTATTTTCTAATGCTCGCAAAGACCATCCATAGCGACCTGCTAATGCATCGCTAAACTCATTGTTTGTAAGCCGAAACCCCTCGTGACGTAGAGGTAGGGAAGATAGCCACGATGAAGCTCCCTTGTAACTAGCATGTGCCAATATCTTAAAGTAATCCGATGGTAGAGATTTTAGTATTAATTCTTTCCTCGATTTGGCTACATTTAATCTCATGTATGAAATATTTCTAGCTGTTTGAGTTTGAACATCCCTCAGGTTTTCTCCCGTATATCCGTCTCGATAGGTTTCGTACATTCTACGAGAATAATCGTACTCCAAGTCAGCGATGTATTCCGGATCAACTAACCAAATGCCCCCTAACTTGAACGGTAGAGTTAATAATTCTTTATGTGCTTGTTCAATTTTCGCTTGTGTGATTAACTCAATAAAACCGCTATACAATAGGTTTTTAAGACATCTAGTGACATCCGTGCACATTGGTACTGTTCTGTAAGTATATATCCATTACCATTGCACAGAGTGTATTAACCCGGAATAAGCAGTTTGTCGATCAATTTTACTAACTGTAACTAATCTTTCAAGTGTGGATGCCCAGGATGTTACCCTGGTTTTTATAATATCCAAAACATCAGCTTCTGTTCCAATGGGAGTTCCGAGTACTTCGATAGCACGCTCACTTATTTTACAGCCAGAGAAGTTGCTAGTGTCGAATTCATGTTCCTTGTGTATTAGCAGCTGTGTCTTTAGTGGATTAACGTAATATCCAAATTTTGGGCCTATTGTTTTTAGTATTTCCCAGGCTGTAGATAAATCATCGCTAGGACCGACAAAGTTTGCATTGTCTGCGTACCATCGTTGAATCACGGATGGTAAACATTTTTGAATATGAAGGATGAGTGGTAGAGTCGAAACGGCAAATGCAGCCATGGCCAAAGGGTCACCTTGAGTGAAACCCTCTTTTGAAAATATCGGATCACTACCAGTAAACATTGTTGATGATTTTATGTATAAGTTCACTAGTATTGTTTCAATAGACGGACAAATGAATGTTATGTTTGCTAATGTTAGACGTCGATTTACGGAATTAAAAGCGTTTGTTGCATCCACGGCCAGTAAACCAAAGTCAACCCGAGAGTGAAAGGAATCTGATAAGGAATGAAGAGCGAATTCTATTCCGCTTCTCTGTGATGCGCACAATTGCACAGTTCCCATTACATCCTGAATATGTCCTCTAATTTTTCCTAAAACGACTTTGCTAATTATCCGTCGTTCCACTTGTCCCACGCCAATTGGTCGTATACCTGCAGTCTTTTTTAAAGCTATAAGTCTACTCGCTACAAACGCACGCAAACTGTTAGGATGGATATGCTCTGAAGCTAATCGTATTGCAAATTCCGCTAGTGATGTTGCCAACTTCTTAGATTGGATACCGAATCCAGTTAACATTCTCTTCCACATTATTGCATTTAAGCCTGAAGGTCCAGCGCCACCTTGTGTTCTCCTTGCTGCTGCTATGATTTCGTCTGCATCTATAGAATAAAATATGACTGGATGATGACTAGTTACTCCCTCAACAAAATCCGATAGAATAGCACTCTGATCTATTTTAGCAGGGTAAGGGTGTAATTCTGCTAGCTTTTCTATTACAGTATTTGTACCAACTTTCGAATCGGGAGAAATAACGGGTGAATCGTCTTTAAATTCTAGAAGTCTGGTTGCTGAAGCTACACATCCATTCTCCATTAGCCGAATGTAGTTTTTATGCCAATCAATCTTCTTTGTTTTCACATTGCAATGGGATGTTGTCTGCAACATCAATGCTTCTTCATATACACTTATAAAGTCTTCCGCTTTCCAACTCTTTAAACGACGTTCAATGGTCTTTCTAGTGTAAGAGATCTTACGCGTTGGGATTTTTTGAAGGATACACTGTGAGAAAACCGTTGCTTTCATCAATGAGATTTGGCCATCATCTTTGTCATTTGCTATTAAATTGTAATAAGAAGAAAGAATATCTATAAATTCGTTACTCGCCGTACATATAGGAAGTTGCATGAGGTTGGGGCGCCAATTACATACCTTATAATATATGTATTCAATAGAAATACTGGGTGTCGTTATATTACTTACTGCCCTTGCCCGTGCTGTTGCATCGTTGTTTCGAAATGTAGATAAGGAATCTATTGAATCTATGCATGAAATACAACTCCGGCTGATTTTGTTCGTAATCAATTGACTAGTATCCTTACGAACTTGGTCGTTTATATGCTAGTCGGATCTGTTTGTGTAGAATTTCGACATTGGATAGAATTCACATTGATATACTCCGAATTGGGGAATATATTTTTAATTCGATTACGACAGCCTGGTGCTCTGCAATTCACACACGGGCTTGATTTTTTCGCACATCGACACCCACGACAAATGGCCGCTGCGCCGTTGCAATTACAACATCGTATTTCATCTGTTGGTTTTCCGCGAACCATTCTGCGTACTCCGGGATGTACCCTGGACGTACGACTTTGAAATTGTATGTGTGTTAAAGTTGTGTGTTTAATCACTTGAGATAGTTGTGTTCGATTGTATGTTTATTGTATTTACTTCAGATTGTAAGTAATTGTATTTACTTTAGATTATATGTTATTTATTGTAAGTAGTTAATAGGTATCAAGATAGTTTAAATGTATAGAACTTAATATAACCAAATATAAGACAAATTAACGTTATTATTTATTATAATAATCAAATACACGGTTATCCGCAAATGGGTCCGAAAATATTCAATAATTTAATTATTTACGAAACTCTAAATTCATTGACTGGAGTTTCGTATGTTGATCTTGCAGCTCTTACACACATTGATGCCATTTTTGCCAATTTGAAACCAATAGTTGTTCTAAATTTCCTAATGATATCACTGTAACTTTCCTTTGTATTCTTCGATTGTAATGTTGCCATGCGTTTTATGACTTTGTCGGCATTGTTACCAAGTCCACCATTGGATGCAAGCACAATCGGATAAAACGTAGAACGCTCAAAACGAGATATTCGCTCATCGTATTTAGCTATTTTACGCTTCTCGTGATATTGAAATGGATCAGAAGTATGGTTAAATGAATTTGACGGAGCCAGATGACTGAAAATACATACGTCCATCAAGGACCGCTCCGTGTTATCTCCGAACAAACCATTGCATCCGATATCAAGTCTTGCATTCTGATCTATTGTTGTAGTAGAACGCTGAAATATTATTCCGATTGGTAATTTTTGAAGACATGGTTCAATCGATACTGAACAACATATTTTTGTGAGATCCTTTGCTAAGCTGTCTCTTACTATATTATGTCTTATTGACGGTAATCCACCTTTTTGGCATGCCAAACAATGTATAATATTAAAGGTGTTTCCACAAAGACAAACCGCTGGTGGATTATGAGGATTCCAACCATATCTTGCCGCAAGAGCATCTTGAAACTGTTGCTTGCTTAAATGATAACCACTTATGATGATAGGTTTTGATGATAGCCATGTAGATGCACCTTTGACTGAGTTGCAACATATGCTGCTCTCGCTGACTCGTTTTAACTCATCGATTATGTTCTTGTAAAGCTTTTCTTTTTCAAGCCTTATACTATACGCAGCTTGCTTCTGGGCATTATGTAGTAAAGATCCGGTCAACCCTTCTAAAAGAGGATCACACATTTTCATCGAGAATCGAAAAGATGATTCACATTGGTTTTCGAGATTAATTAAACCCAAACCACCATAACGGAGAGGTAACTCGATCAAATTCAAGATATCACTTTCAGGACGCACTCCGAGCATCGCTGGAATAAGGTGAAGACGTAAAAATCTTGATATACGTTGAATAAGTGTTGACTCGACTCTACATGTGCGTAACAGAAACGTCCATTTAAACTGTAGTGCTTGTGTTAAAGCAGTAAAAGCAACGTGAGGATCTTCTCTTGACACATCAACTAGATTAGACAGGATTATCAACCATTCATCGACTTTTCTTGATGCATATTTACGTACAAACTCGTCTGTTCCAACAGCTGATCCAAGAACTCTCAAGCCGTCCTCTACTATCTCTAGTCCTGAATCAACAAATACTAATGAGACGTTGCCTAGTTTTTCTTCATGTACCAGTAGGCGACATTTGTTCTCGTTGAGATGGAAACCGTAGTCCGGACCAATTTGACGTATTAAATCCCAAACGTTTTTTATTTCAGCGGGATTCCCAATGCAATGTGCGTCGTCTGCAAACCATCGGTGATCCACACCAGGAACTTCGTCTTGCAACCGCTTTATAAGAGGCAATGATGCTGCGGCAAAAGCTATCATAGCCAGGGGATCTCCCTGCGTAAACCCTTCTTTGGAATAAAATACTTCTTCGTCAAACGTCAAAACAGCATCTCTTCCGTAAATGTTTCGAAGAACGGTAGTCAATGCCGGGCACACATAATCTACATTTTGCAGAGCCACACGTCTGTTAATTCTGTTAAATGCATTCGAAGCGTCCAGCTGCAATATACAGGCAGAGTCATTATTATGAAAAAGTTCACGTATTGAATGGATAGCCGCCTCAACTCCACATCGTTGACCAGCGCATAATTGTATTATAGATGATACTTCTTGCAAATCAATGGATATAATTTTGGCTAGAACCTTCCCTACTATTCTTCGTATAACATTTCCAATACCGATCGGTCTTATTCCTGGATTTTTATCAATAGCTATTAATCTACTTGCCGTAAATGCCGTGAGATCCTCTGATGGAGTGTTAGTAGTAGCTAGAAAGATCGCAAAATCTGCTATACTTGACGCCAAACGATTAGAGCTTTGTCCGAATGACATAAGCATAGACTGCCAAGTAATTGCACTCAAGCCTGACGGTCCGGCTGATCCTTGAGTACGACGCGCTGCTGATACTATGTCATCTGCAGATATTTGCAAAAACGTTCCCGGATAGTGCTTTACTATACCATTTAAAGGCTCTGTTACAAGAGTGGAATCATTGATAGGCATTGCCCTGGGATGTAATTCAGCTAATTTTTCTCTCACCGATATTCCATGGACTTCATCGTCCAGCTTCAAAATAGCATTTTGTTCATTCGGATTTTCTAGTAATTTTGTGGCAGCATGAGTTTTACCGTTTGTCATTAAATTACAAAATCTTTTAATCCAATAGGTGCTGCTTTTTGATAAAGAATCTCCAAGGATGCACTTTTGTAAAAGACGTGCCTCTTCCATCAAGGACTTAACATTTCCCTCTCTCCATAATTCAAGTCTTCGGCTAATGTTTGATCTAATAAGCGCTAACCTGGATTTTTCTTTTTTTTTGAAGGATGACTTGGCTAAACACCACTGTCTCCATTAATCTATGTTTGGTTTCCAAGGGCATTGAAATAGCCAATGAGTAAAAGCTAGCTAATGTGTCGATAAACTCATTGCTGGCATTACACTTAGGTAATGAATATAGATTTGGCTTCACTTAATTACTTCACTAAAAGCCTGAAAAATGATTTCTTGACGAGTTAGTATTTGATGGAAGTCAATTGATGACACATTGTCCGATGTAGCTGTTGGATGCAATTTAACTGAAGTATCTAGTGTAGTAATCAAGAGTGAAGAAATTGAATCGCTGACAGAATTGATGCCGTCTGATTGAGATTTTCTATCAAGTACGTGATTCTTAGACTGAGTTTTATTCGTGCAATGTGGAGCCAAACAATCTATGCAAGGCTGATTTGACTTTCTACACGGACATCTGAGGCAACGCGCCGCCCTTCCATTGCATCCACAGCATCTCGCAGTGGAATAAGGTTTACCTCTAGTCATGGTGTATTGTGTTTAAAGTTCTGATGCAATTTCCGGAACCTGATAGACCAGCAGTTCCTTCCCCTATCTATTCCTCCCCCAATCTAAATAAATCTCAAACTTCTTTATTCTCCTCACGTACTCCTTACTCGACCTCTCCTGTATCACCTCTCAATAATTTACACCCTTCCATCAAAATCATTTCCAGTAACATTTCCGATCAACTGATTCAACACTCCATTCCTGTCACTCATGCCCCAACCAATTTTAATTCTCATTACTCTACCTCCCACGTAACACTTCCAAATAATTTACATCCTTCATTTAAAATCATATCCAGTCACATCTCTGATCAACCGATTCAACACCCCGCTCCTGTCACACTTGCTCCAACCAATATTAATTCTTTATCAAGCACCCCTGTCATTTCCACTTCTATCTGCTCATCTACCTCGACTCCTACCAGCTCTGTCCGTCCACCACTTCCACGAAATCGTTTTCCTTCGCGCGATCGCTGTATAATCATATCAAACTTAAAGCTTTCTGAATCGGCTTCTCCACAATCTCGCCTCGATGATGATGTATCTGCTTAGAGGTCTATCCTAGCAACCATTCTACCTGATGATAACCCATCACTCTTCAATAATATCGCTCCTGTATCCTTTATTCGTTTAAACAAATCCACTAAATCCAATCATCTCAGTCCTCCACTCTTAAAAATCGTTTTCCGACATAGTTCACATGCCTCTTCGGTACTCTCCCAACGTTATAAACTTCTTACCACTTCCTCTATTTGCCGTATCTTTCCTGACTGCTCCCCTTCTGATATTGCCCAGCTCAATTTAGCTCGCATTGAAAAACATCGACGTGAAACAAACGGCGAGTCATCCTTATCTATACGTAAAATCAACGGAAATTTTCACGTTCTTCACACAAGGCCAAAAATTCGATGGCGTCCCATCTCTCCCCCTTGTCTTCTTCGCTAGTCGATCTCGCTCCTAAGCATACTTTTCGTCTTAGTCTATTCAATACTCGCTCCATTCTTCATAAAGCTGATATGCTTCTCGATATCTTCGATCAATTATCTATCGATATTCTCTGCATTACCGAATCCTGGCACTCTGACTCCGACGATCTTGCTATTCGTCGTCTATGTCGCTCTGGTTGTTCTCTAGTTGAATCAGCTCGTCAAATTACATCTCATACATCTAATGCGTCTAACCATGGCGGTATTGTTGTCATTGCTCGTAACCCAATGTCTTTACGTAAAATCAACGTTAACATCCGTTACACTTCGTTCGAATTACTCATATGCAGATTATCAACGCCTTTCCCTCTGGAACTTGTGATTGTATACCGTCCAGGTTCAGTTGCCCCATCACGTATCTTCTTTAACGACCTTGCAGATCTAATGTCTCACTGTTCATTGTCTTATACTCCTTCTTTTGTTCTCGGTGACTTTAACATTCGTCTTGATCGCCCGTCTGACTCTGACTCTATCACTTTAACTAATCTTTTTTCTGATTTTAACTATAAATTACTTTCAACAAGCCCAACTCATATTCTCGGCGGTGCTCTCGACATCATTGCTGTTCCTAACTGCTTCAATGACTATACCTCCTTGTCAATTACTGATCCTGGTTTGTCCGATCATTTCCTTGTCACTCTTACTCTTACTCGTCCCCATCCTCCTTCTCCGCCTTTACCTTTATCTACACCAAGTCGACCATGGAAGCTTCTCGATATCCCTGATCTCTGCACAGCCTTACTCAATTCTTCACTCTTTTCCCTTCCTCTTCACTATCTCTCTCCCGATGATCTCTGCATTCTGTTTGATTCTGAACTTACGTCGATCCTCAATAATTTTCTGCCTAGTCGACTTCGACGTTCCCAGCGCTTGCGCCATGCTCCCTGGTTCGATTCTGACTGTAGTCTTTCTAAGCGTCGACTCCGTCACTCTTTTCGTATGTATAAACGCTTTCTTAAACGTTCACCCAACTCACTCCCTCCAAATCTTCGTGATTCCTACTTTTCTCAACGCCGTTCACATCTCATTCTTATACGTACTAAACGTACTCTCTTTTGGCGAAATCAACTCGAGTCATCTTCCAACACTAAATCTCATTGGAAAATCTTAAACTCAATTCTTTCACGATCATCTACCCCTTGTAATATAAATCCTGATGAATTTTCTTCTTATCTACAAACTAAGCTATCTAATTTACTTTCCCTACTACCCGTAGCCCCCTTGTACCCACTCTTCTCTTTAGAATACTTCCCTCCCAGAACTATTCCACCTTCTTCCCGTTTCGTCTGATGAAGTTTCTTCGGTTCTGCTGTCATTACCTAATAAAACCTCTCCTTCTGACCCAATTCCCACTCACTTGCTTAAAAATATCTGCTCCTCTATCTTCACCCTTCCTAACCACATTGTTCAACTCGTCCATCCGTAGCCGTACATTTCCTTCCATCTGGAAATGCGCCACTGTTCGTCCTCTCATCAAAAAGCAATCTCTCGACTCCTCACTACCATCTTCGTACCGTCCTATTTCACTTCTCCCAACCCTCTCTAAACTCTTTGAGCGTCTCGTTCTTAAGCAAGTTAATACATATCTCTATTCCTCTAACTTATTTCCTCCCTTCCAAGCCGCTTTTCGCTCTAATTACTCTACCGAAATTGCATGTCTTAAAATTTATAACGACTTACTCATATCGCGCGATCATAAATTATGTAGTGTCATAGTTTCTCTTGATCTATCGTCTGCTTTTGACATCGTCAATCACTCGATTCTTCTCCATCGCCTTCGTCATGATTATGGCTTCTCTTTACCCACTGTATCATGGTTTTCTTCATATCTATCAAACCGTACATTTCGCGTATATTCTAACTCTTCTCTCTCCCATCCTTCGTCCATTCCGTCTGGTGTTCCACAAGGCTCCGTATTAGGCCCTATACTTTTCTCTCTTCTTCTTGGTGATTTGTCTTCGATTTCTCATAAATTTAACTTCCATGTTATGCAATATGCTGATGACATTCTCATCGATGCTCATGCACCTGTTTATCGTATTAACGATCTTAGTGTTTCCGCTTCGGACTGTCTTGTCTCAATTTCCAATCATCTTTCTTCTCTTCGCCTTTCTCTGAATCCTGATAAATCCAAAATTATGTGGATCCTACCTCGACGCCTCGGCTTCGAACCTCCCTCCGTATCATTAAATTCTACAATTCTTCCTATCGTTGATAATCTCGTTTTCCTAGGCTTCCATTTTGACAACCGACTTTCACTTAAACCTTTCGTTAGAGATAAAGTACGCTCATCTACCTTGATACTCCGCAACCTCCGTCAAGTTCGTAGATTGATCGATTTCCCTTCTTGTATGACTATCATATCATCTCTCCTTTTTTCTAGACTCGATTATTGTCTTAGTCTATTTTCCAACTCACCTAAATCCACTCTTCTTCCCCTACAACGCATCGTCAACGCAGCTGTCAGAATTCTCCTCCGTCTTCGTCGTTTTGATCATACATCCTACCATCTTGCTTCTCTCGATTTGCCTACAATTTATTGTCGTGTTCAAATTCGTCTTCTTATCGTTGCTTTCCGCCTTGTAACTTTTCATACCCGTTCATTTCTCAACATTCCTTTTCTTGATAATTCTCGTCCTGTTTACTGTTCCTTGCGTTCCTGTAATTCCCTTCTTTTACATGTCCCAAACTACTCTACCTCCTTTGGACTCCGCTCCTTCCTGGTGGCTGCTCCTCTATCGTGGAATCATCTGCCCATTCATATACGCCAATCAACTTCCCTGCAGTGCTTTAAACGACAAATCCGATCCCATTTTAACAATTTATCAGCTTGACTTTCTCATTTTTGTTTGTGGACTTGTAAGTGTACAGCTTGTACGCATTTGCCACATTAAATAAATTTGTATTATTATTATTATTATTAAAAAACAGCCCATGATGCCCAGTCAGCATATGTCGCCTTTGTCAAAGCCTGTCAATCAAAGTGGTTACATTTATGCAGGACAACCCAATGTGATCCAGGTTGGTTCTCTGAAATTAGACAGCTAATATTTGGGCAGTTCGCTTTCGATGTATTTGGGCACACACTGGACGAAACTGAGCAGTTGATTTGTAGTCTCCCTTGGAGTTTCGGAGGTATGGGATTTCGAGATCCTTGCGTAGACGCTCCATACGTGCTGAACGCGTCAAAACAATTGTGCAGAGCTTTTGACCAGTCGGATAATATTCTCGAAGTAGATAGGCTACAAACCCAAGCTCTGAAAGATATTGCTAGCGACAACAGATTACGTTCTGCATCACTATTGGTTGGTTTACGTGAACGTGCTTCAATTCAAACAGTCAAGCTTCTACAGTATGCATCGGTCAAAGGGGCTTCAAGTTGGCTTCAAACGAGTCCTCTTAAAGCGTCGGGATTTAACATGACAAAATTCGAATTTCAGGATGCGGTTGCTGCAAGGTATAACTGGTCCTTATCTAGTCTACCGAAAAAGTGCGAATGTGGAGATGATATCTGTCTAACCCATGCATTGTCGTGCAAAAGAGGGGCTCTCCCAATTATTCGTCACAATGAGGTAAGGGATGTTTTGGCCTCCGCCTTATCTGAAATATGCAACGGCGTCGGCATTGAACCCGCACTCCAGCCCGTTACAAATGACTTTGTATTTCAGTGCTCGACCACAGCCCGCGGAGAAGATGCTCATCCTGATATTGTATGCGGCGGTTTATTCGGTGGTAGGTTGGAGCGGACATTCATAGATGTCTGCGTCTTCAACAACTTGGCTCCATCTTATCACCTAAGGACTGTCGATGCAAGTTTCGAATACCACGAGAATCGGAAAAGAGCAAAGTATCAGGAACGAATTAGTGAAATTGAACACTCGTCTTTCATACCGTTTGTCCTGGCAGCTACTGGAGGATTTGGTCCGACAGCGAACCGGTTGATGCAGACAATCGCTGCAAGGATGTCCTCCACAACTTTTCTTCGACATCGCAGGAGGACTAAAGTCCTCCTCAACTTTTCTTCGACATCGCGAGACTACGGCGCTCGTTTGGATGTGGTAGGGTCAGGACTATACGGTGCACGGTACGAGCGGACATTTATCGATGTCAGCGTCTTCTCAATCTTTGCTCAATCGTTCATCAACCGCAACCCTGACTCTTCGTTCGAGTTCAACGAAAACAGGAAGACGTCCAAATACAGAGAAATAATCACCACAGTGGAACACAGCTCGTTCGTACCAGTCATATTCTCTTGTTCTGGCGGACTTAGAAATCAAGCCAGCACGCTGATAAAGAAAATCGCAAAAGCGAAGTCCGCTCGAAGCACAGTCAGCTACGCTGAAACTATGATCAACATAAAACGTCGACTGGCGTTCGCAGTCGCCAGATCCGCATCAGCCTGTCTTCGAGCCCCCAGAAGCTCCCGCGGCAACCCTCAGGTCAGTCACCACCTCGCACCCACCAACGCAGAAGAGAGAGAATGCCTTCAAGATTTTGTCTGTCGACCTTTGAATTTTTTATAACTTAGTAACTTATACACATGTAAATCGTTTATCAAAGAAAAAAATTAAAAAAAAATATTATTATTATCACGGTCAATACGACATAACACAATAAGAGACAAGATCGCAGTAGCACTTCGTGATGTGTGTGCCAGTGTTACTATTGAACCGTTACTCATACCAGTACCAGACTCAATGATATTTGATAACATCAATACAACCACAGACAGGTCGGCTCGATTAGATATAGCATGCAATAATCTATTTGGAACAACGATGGAGCGGTCCTTTATGGACGTGTGTGTTTTTAATCCGCTTGCCTCATCGTATTCCCAACGGATGAATGATTCGCATAACTATCACGAGAATAGAAAACGATCCAAATATGCTGAACGAGTAGCAAAAATCGAGTGTTCCGGGTTTCACCCTCTCACGTTTTCGGCGCTGGGAAACATAGGTCCTAATGCAGACAGAGTATTACGACAGATTGCTCGTCAACAGGCGATTAAACACAATGCACCATATAATGAATGCATCACAAACCTTAGAAGCAACATTTCATTTATCCTCGCAAAGTGTGTATCTATGGCGATTCGACGAGCATCAGTTAGACAACTCGATAGCCAAGCGAATTCACTCAATGATTCGCCAAACCAACATTAATGCAAATGTTTTTTAACACTAACTTGGTTGAGGCCTTTTTGAAGGAACCTACACAATTCTTAAGATTTATATATGTTGTAAGAATTAACAAAAATTTAAAAAAATTTATCACGGTCAATGATCAGTATGTGTTACTTTCCGTGGATGCAAAGAACGCATTCAATACGGCAAATCGGAAGGTTGTACTAGCTAACGTTCCTTTTATTTGTCCTGCTCTTGAGTGTATTCTGCATAATACGTATTCAGAGCCGTCAAAGTTAGTGTGTTGTGGCCGTTCTTTGCGATCCCAAGAAGGGATTTACACAAGGGGATCCTCTAGCTATGGCTGCTTTTGCAGTGTCTTCACTGGCAATTATTCATCGAATTCGCGAGTCGGTTCCGCACGTAAGTCAGTATTGGTATGCGGACGACGCAAATTTTATGGGGTCGTTAGAGGATGTTGCTCGAATTTGGGACCTACTCGAATCATTTGGTCATCAGCACGGCTACTTTGTTAACGCCAATAAATCAATTGTTCATTCTAATTGTTCAATGATTCATTCTAAACAGCTAGAAGAAACCGAAAAACGATTTGAAAAATATAATTGTTCAATGATTCATTCTAAACAGCTAGAAGAAACCGAAAAACGATTTGAAAAATACAACGTCCGTATTGAGACAAGGGGTGTAAACTGCTAAGATCACATGTTGGAGACGCCGAATTTGTCAAGAATATGAGCTCATATCCAAATGGTCTTGTTTGATCAGGAAACTTGCCAACGCGGCCAAGCATGATGCCCAATCAGTATATGTCGCATTTGTCAAAGCCTGTCAATCAAAGTGGTAACATTTATGCAGGACAACCCAACGTGATCCAAGTTGGTTCTCTGAAATTAGACAGCTAATATTTGGGCAGTTCGCTTCAGCTAATATTTGGGCAGTTCGCATAGAACTATAATATTAATATATTTAATATTAATATTATATATATATCAACTTATAATATAAGTTGGTTCTCTGAAATTAGACAGCTAATATTTGGGCAGTTCGCTTCAGCTAATATTTGGGCAGTTCGCATAGAACTATAATATTGGGTTTGTTTGGGTTTGCAATACCGTAAGCATAGATGGACAAACATATTTAATATTCATTAGAGCGACTTTACGGTTTATTATCAGAATCAATCAGAATGCAGAGATCATCGGGAGAGAGATAGTTAAGAGGAAATGAAAAGTGTGAAGAATTGAGTAAGGCTGTGCAGAGAACAGGGATATCGAGAAGCTTCCAGTGTCGACTTGGTGTAGATAAAGGTAAAGGCGGAGAAGGAGGATGGGGACGAGTAAGAGTAAGAGTGACAAGGAAATGATCGGACAAACCAGGATCAGTAATTGACAAGGAGGTATAGTCATTGAAGCAGTTAGGAACAGCAATGATGTCGAGAGCACCGCCGAGAATATGAGTTGGGCTTGTTGAAAGTAATTTATAGTTAAAATCAGAAAAAAGATTAGTTAAAGTGATAGAGTCAGAGTCAGACGGGCGATCAAGACGAATGTTAAAGTCACCGAGAACAAAAGAAGGAGTATAAGACAATGAACAGTGAGACATTAGATCTGCAAGGTCGTTAAAGAAGATACGTGATGGGGCAACTGAACCTGGACGGTATACAATCACAAGTTCCAGAGGGAAAGGCGTTGATAATCTGCATATGAGTAATTCGAACGAAGTGTAACGGATGTTAACGTTAATTTTACGTAAAGACATTGGGTTACGAGCAATGACAACAATACCGCCATGGTTAGACGCATTAGATGTATGAGATGTAATTTGACGAGCTGATTCAACTAGAGAACAACCAGAGCGACATAGACGACGAATAGCAAGATCGTCGGAGTCAGAGTGCCAGGATTCGGTAATGCAGAGAATATCGATAGATAATTGATCGAAGATATCGAGAAGCATATCAGCTTTATGAAGAATGGAGCGAGTATTGAATAGACTAAGACGAAAAGTATGCTTAGGAGCGAGATCGACTAGCGAAGAAGACAAGGGGGAGAGATGGGACGCCATCGAATTTTTGGCCTTGTGTGAAGAACGTGAAAATTTCCGTTGATTTTACGTATAGATAAGGATGACTCGCCGTTTGTTTCACGTCGATGTTTTTCAATGCGAGCTAAATTGAGCTGGGCAATATCAGAAGGGGAGCAGTCAGGAAAGATACGGCAAATAGAGGAAGTGGTAAGAAGTTTATAACGTTGGGAGAGTACCGAAGAGGCATGTGAACTATGTCGGAAAACGATTTTTAAGAGTGGAGGACTGAGATGATTGGATTTAGTGGATTTGTTTAAACGAATAAAGGATACAGGAGCGATATTATTGAAGAGTGATGGGTTATCATCAGGAAGAATGGTTGCTAGGATAGACCTGAAAGCAGATACATCATCATCGAGGCGAGATTGTGGAGAAGCCGATTCAGAAAGCTTTAAGTTTGATATGATTATACAGCGATCGCGCGAAGGAAAACGATTTCGTGGAAGTGGTGGACGGACAGAGCTGGTAGGAGTCGAGGTAGATGAGCAGATAGAAGTGGAAATGACAGGGGTGCTTGATAAAGAATTAATATTGGTTGGAGCAAGTGTGACAGGAGCGGGGTGTTGAATCGGTTGATCAGAGATGTGACTGGATATGATTTTAAATGAAGGATGTAAATTATTTGGAAGTGTTACGTGGGAGGTAGAGTAATGAGAATTAAAATTGGTTGGGGCATGAGTGACAGGAATGGAGTGTTGAATCAGTTGATCGGAAATGTTACTGGAAATGATTTTGATGGAAGGGTGTAAATTATTGAGAGGTGATACAGGAGAGGTCGAGTAAGGAGTACGTGAGGAGAATAAAGAAGTTTGAGATTTATTTAGATTGGGGGAGGAATTGGAAAGAGGAGGTACGAGATGAAAAGATTTACCATTAGCATTGTTAGAATGAGAAAGATTAATGGAAGTTTAGTACGTAGTTGAACGAGGAGTGTGTGAGAGAGTAGGTTCAATAATGGGATTATATGATGCGAAGTCAGGTGTTGATGCGAGGGAAACATCTAAAACAGCATTGGTCTGAGTGGTCGTGTGTGATACATGAGTAGATGAGCAGGATAACTGTAGTAGTCGTACTGATGTACAAAAACCGCAAGTGAAATGTTTACGTTTATACACCGAGTGGTCGGATATTTTAACACGAACAAGTGTCCATACATCACAATCTTTGGGAATCTTTAAGGAATCGAGAGTACAATCTTGATATATAAATAAGATTTATTTAAACGTGGCAAATGCGTTCCAGCGCATGCTTACATGATTACAACAAAACAAAACTGTGAATCAGGTGTCGAGAAGGTGTGAACGGAAGAGGTGTTTGAATGTGATAAAGGAGGGGGCGCGGCGGACGTCGAGAGGGAGTTGATTCCAGGCGAGTGAGGCGGCGACGAGGAAGGATCGGAGACCGTAGTTGTTGGAGTAATTAAGAACGTGGAGTAAATTTGTATTATATCTCCTTAAAATATTATTATTATTATTATTAAAAAAATTTATTATTATTTTTTTTTAAGAATAATAACTTTATTGAAAAAGAAAAGTAAATTTTACAGAAATTAGGTTCCCGTCGCGCATTCGCAGACATAGTGAAGAAGACATAATTAGACTTCGAGCACAGCGCAAAACTCGCTGTGGTGGGTTGTCATAAGATTAATAGGTTTGGAACAGCTGGAACGTGGCGAGCGTAAGCATGCGGAAACTGATCGTGCGATTTCAAAACTGATGTCTCGTTTCATCTTTATGGCTAGATCAGAATAAGAACGCGTTGACCGATGCGTCAGTTTTGAAGCCGTGGTTTTGATTAATCTTTCCGCTTCAATGCCCATTCCTCCCGAAGTGGAGAAAATAAGAGGTATGAAAGACCCTCGTTCAACTAGCGCAATCCGTTCACTGTATTTGGCTTTCTTGCGACTCTCGTTGTATTCGAAAACAGACTCAGGCTTCCTTGATATGTTCGATTGAGCAGGTGCAGCAAATACATTAACATCAAAAAATGTTCGCTCAAATCGACTACCGTGTAGCCCGGAACAAACTATGTCAAGACGCGCGCTTGGATCACGGGTTGTTGTTGTACGTTCGAAAGTAATATTTTCAGGAACCTCGGTTAGCTGAGGTTCGCAAGCTACGCCGTGAGATATGCGGCTAAGATAGTGTGAGATGATGTCGCGGACTGCATTATGCCGGATCGAAGGCAAAGCACCTCGTCTACATGATAAGGAATGAGCCACACTGACTCGAGTGCCGCAAATGCAGTTGCTAACTCCAATCTTAGGATCAGTATGTCCATACCTTGCGTTCAAAGCATCCCTGAATTCGTTCGAAGAAAGATGAAAATTTTCATGCTTGAGCGGAAGCGCACTTAACCACGAAGAAGCTCCACTGCGAGCAGCATGCGCGATCAGATTACTGGTTGCGGGTATCGCTAAGATCGGAATTTTAGAGAGGCGTTCTTGGTGCGATAGTGATCGTAGTGTCTTGATTTCGCTAAGCATAGTTTTCTGCCTCTCTCTTAGGCTATCGCCACCTGAACCAGAATTATAGGTTGAAATTAGCATGTTTGAGGATTTGCGTTCAAGTGTGGCTATGGTTGCAGGGTTCGCGATACCAATACCTCCAAATTTGAAAGGAGAGCACAATATTGACTTCCAGTCTTCATCGAGGTCCCAGGACACGAAGTTTGGGAGAAGCTGTGTGATTAAAGTGTGTGACAGATCCGACCAGATAGTGGCTGAGCAGTCGCAGGTGCGCATTATGTGTGTCCACTTAAATTGGACGGAGTTGATTAATCCTGCAAAAGCGACATGCGGATCTACCTTGGCAACATAATCGAGACGTTGCAGCATTGTGGTCCATGTAGACAGAAGTTTTGCGGTTGCTGCATTTACAAAATCGTTGGACCCGACTGGACTGCCGAGAATGATGATTCCATCGGTGGAAGTTTTTATTTCGGGGTCGGGGAGGTTCGATTGATCAATATGAAGGTGTGATAGGAGGTGAGACTTACGTGTGTTTACGAAATAGCCATACTTTGGTCCATCGGTATGAAGCACTTCCCATACCTGTTTCAAAACGTCAGTGGTCCCAATAAAGTTGGCGTCATCTGCATACCATTTTTGGAAGACCGACGGAACTTTGCGTTGAATTGCTTTTATCAAAGGGAGAGAGGTCAGGGCGAAGCCAGCCATCGCAAAAGGATCGCCCTGGGTGAAACCTTCGGTGGAGTATAAGCTTTGACTTCCCACAATGAGTTGTGCAGGGTTTGCGTAGACATTACGAAGAGCCCGAGAAAGCGACGGGCATACGAAATCTATGTTGTGTAATGCCACCGCTCTGTTTGTTCGGTTGAAAGCATTTGAAGCATCGATTGACAAAATACAGCGGTCGTCGTAACGGTTAAACTCATCTCTAAGTGTGCTGATGGCGACTTCGATACCGCCTTTTTGAGAAGCCCCTAATTGAACGGACCCAGCAACGTCCTGAATGTCATTGCGAACAATATCTAGAATGGCCCGGCTTATAATGCGTCTGACAGTATTGCAAATACCTATGGGGCGGATTCCTCCTGACTTTTTCTCTAAAGCAACCAGACGGCAAGCGGTGAAAGCATCTAAAGTTCCTGGAGTGAGTGGTTCTGTTGCGACGAAGATAGCGAATTTGGCAAGTGCTTTGGCTAGGCTGAGTGAGTTCGAATCAAAATCTGTCAGCATGTGAAGCCATAAGCGAGCATCAATTCCGGACGGACCCGAGCTTCCTTTGGTTTTTTTACTCGATCTGATAATGTGTGTTTCGTCCAGAGCATAGAACCGGCTGAGATGATGTACTTTGGATCCAGGGAACGGGGTAGTCAAGAGGGTATCTGGATCAGCTTGATGTGCCTCGGGGTGTAAGTCTTGAAGCATTGATATTACTGAAGTGCCATCAAAAAAAAAATAAATAAAATAAAAAAAAATTTATTATTATTAAAAATTATTATTATTAACATAAGTCTTGGTTATTATAATTCTTACATTTGAGATAAAATAACATACATGTACAAGAAAAAATTTGGTTTCTGATATACATACAATAAACATACAACGGAATATTGTTTGACAAAGTAAATACAACGGGATTAAAGGGTGCTTACAGTTAATCGTTCGATTATGGTGCGAGGAAAACCTTCAAATCAGTCTCTATGTTGCACATGTAATGGACCAGCAGCTGTTTGTAGAGGATGCAAATGCGCAAAGGCCGGACGATCATGCATGAACTGTCGAGCGACAAATTGTCTCTCTAAGCGGACACCAGCCAGTACTGAACTCACACACGAATCTACGGGAGGTGACGATCTTAATGCCTGTGCGACACTCACAAATCCGTTACGGCCGTTTACAACGACCCAAGCCTTTCTAGACGACATCAATGGTAAACCGCGTCCACATTGCACTTCGGTAAATCAGCCAACTGGTATTAATATGGATACTCTTAGGACTGCCTCGGCACATCAGCAAATTGAAATGATTTACGAGAATGTAATTCACTGGACACCAAGGACATTAGAATTGCCAAAATGCAATGCCAGCAAAGAGTTTATTGAACTCATGGGTAAACTTTACTTGAGTGCAGCTGAGGATAATCATACTTCGAAACCTGACCCATTAAAATCAGCCACTGTACTGGCGAAATGCATTCTATACCCAATCGACTCAAGAAAAGTGGCCGCCATTCGAAAAACCCTAGAACGACGAATCGCCCTCTGGAAAAAAGGTGAAATAATGACGTTGTTCGAAGAGGTAGAGACTTT
Organism: Pomphorhynchus laevis; assembly: GCA_012934845.2. Classification (NCBI taxonomy): domain Eukaryota; kingdom Metazoa; phylum Acanthocephala; class Palaeacanthocephala; order Echinorhynchida; family Pomphorhynchidae; genus Pomphorhynchus; species Pomphorhynchus laevis. The sequence continues at coordinate 256,437 of WNNJ02002338.1, forward strand.
ACATACCCGCCAGCAATTTGAAACGCAGCACCTGCGAAAAAAACAAGACTGGAAAAAACGATATTGTAAACTCGTCGCCAAAGGGAAGTTGTCTACATCAACGTTATTGCTCATGGAAAATGAATCTTGCGGACCACTATCGCCGGATGTAAAAATTGGAAACCGTTCAGTCAAAGAAATATTGGAAGAGCTCCATCCACACCCCGCAGAAATGTCTGAAACTGCCCTTTTGAAGGAAACGTTGAAAGATGCCTTACCCCATCACCCCACTATGTTTCTAGCTATTACCGGAAAAGATATTGTGCGTTCAGCTTGCTCAACAAACGGATCGGCTGGTCCGTCCGGATTAGACGCCTTGTCATGGCGACGTATGCTGACCGTGTTTGGGACCCAGTCAAATAATCTAGCGGAAGCCCTTGCTGCCCTAGCGATCTCCGTGGCCTCTCGACAGATGACAACCGGCAGTCTTCAGGCATTTGTTGCGTGCAGGCTGATAGCGATTCCTAAAAAATTAGATGGAGTACGACCTATCGGAGTGGCGAATGTTGACCGCCGCATCATCTCCCGTGTGATACTTCAATACGTCAAACCGGATCTACAGAAAGTTGCTGGTACGTTGCAACTGTGTGCGTCACAACGTAATGGGATCGAATTCGCCATTCACTCACTACGAAAGGAATTCGCTTCACGTCCAGACAATGCTTTACTATGCGTAGATGCAAGCAACGCATTCAACAGACTAAACCGAATGGTAGCAAAGAAAAACATGGCTCGGATATGTCCAGCCTTCGCACAGGCCTTCGAAAATGTCTACTCCGTGGACGCCCAGCTCGTACTTGAAGAGGATTCGATATATTCACGAGAAGGTGTGACGCAGGGCGATCCATTCTCGATGGCAGCCTTTGCTATGGCATCAATTCCCCTTATTCGTACAATTGCAGCACGATGTCCAGGGATCACCCAAAGATGGTTTGCAGACGATGCAAATTTTATCGGACCACCCCATCTCTTAAAAAATTTATGGAATATTCTGCTGAAAATAGGCCCTGAATTCGGATACTACGTCAACCCGTCTAAATCCACTCTACTCTTACATAATCTGGCAAGCTCAATTACGGATGCCTTTCCAAGCATCAAAATCAGTGATAATGGCGTCAATGTACTTGGTTCTGCTATTGGCACCGATAACTATATTTCATGCTTTGTCAATCATAAGATTGAAGGCGCAGTCAAGATGGTTAAGAAGCTTACCGAAGTGTGCCCGTCAGATCCACACATGGCGTACATTGGTCTCACCAAGTCTGTTCAATGGAAATGGTCGTTTCTTCTAAGAACAACAAACTGTAGTGAGAATCAGATACATCCGCTCCATGCAGCTATAGTGGATAGGCTCATTCCGGCACTTACTCAGAAACAGCTCAACGAGTCACTGAAGATTGTACTAACCAGCCCGTTAGCTTTAGGAGGCCTGGGGATAATGGATCCCAATGCAACTTACACGATGGATTACCTGGCGTCGCAACACATATGCGATTCATATAGCACAGGCTTGGAAGACGGCCAATTAAGAGCACACCAACAACAAATCAGTTTGTCGATCGCAAAGGAGAAATTATGCGTCCTTAGTAATCGCATTACGCAAGCACTGATCGATCTGCCTGAGTCTACGCAGCAAGCTCTGGCCCATGCAAAAATGCCCGGTGCCTCGACATGGCTATCTTCAATGCATGTCGAAAAGGATTATTTCGCGTTGTCACCCACCGAGTTTACAGACTGCATTGCTGTCAGATACAACTGGGATCCGCCGAATCTTCCTCAATTCTGTGTCTGTAGCGAGAAAGCTACCGCCTCACACCTAGTGTCATGTAAACGTGGCGGGTTTCAAATTGCACGCCACGACGCTGTCAGAGACGTTTTGGCGAAAGAATTAACGTCTGTCTGCCGTGGTGTAGGTGTCGAACCGGTGTTAGAGTCTGTTCCAGATAACGTCCATTTTGATCATCCTTCAACCTCCAGGGAAATGAATGCAAGGCTCGACGTAGTTTGCAATGGCTTGTTCGAAAATCGATTCCAGCGAACGTTCATAGACGTTACGATCTTCAATCATCTTGCGGAATCGTATTCTTCGACAACTGCCGGCGCTTACAGATATAATGAACAAAGAAAGATAACAAAATATGCCGAAAGGGTGGAAAAAATTGAACGGGGCTCATTCATCCCTTTTGCTTTATCAACGTCAGGTGGTCTAGCAGAAAACGCGCGCAAAGTCCTACAGCGTATTGCCTTCCTACAATCGAATGCCCACATCTCCTACGGTAAATGCTTGTATCGTCTAAAAAGCGTCGTGGGTTTTACGATTTGCCGAGCAACGTCGCGGTGTATCAGAGGTTTCCGGTCCTCCAGAGGACGACCAGTAATTGATGCCGCCCGAGCGACAGAAAAGACGATGACATCGAATACGACAATACGATGGCGCGACGATGACGGCGGTAACCTATGCGACTTTTCCATAAACTAACTATGATGATTATTTTTGTAATACTTTCTTCTTCTTTAAAAAAAAAAAAAAAAATTATTATTATTAAAAATTATTATTATTATT